>JAOTON010000928.1:0-91861 GCA_034440635.1 Lepas anatifera
TGATATAAATGTTCATCCAGATAACATCTGGGATGGGACGATTGAGCGAAACTAAAGGGTGTAAACGACGGTATTTTCACCATTACCTCGTAACTGACACAGGAGTAATCTTGATTAAGAAGTAACAACGGGGTCGTGAGAGTTAAGACGATCGTGGTACCGCTCCTATGCGGGAAAGCCTGCCAGTCAAAGTAGGTTCAGAACACAAATAAGCGCAGCTAATAACCCACCGATTTGAGACAGGTTAACCCGGAGGGCAAGGTCAACCCGAAAGCCTATAAGGAGACTCAAGCAGCCGGGAGGGGTGGGCCGTTGTAAACCGAATCCAGCCCTTGGACTTGTCCAGCGGGGGTTTGGACTGCTGTAGCTTGTGTGTCTGAGCTTACGAAAGCGGTGCAATACCTTCTTGTTGCCTCTCACGCTATAAATATTTTTGTGTGTTGCGCCCGCAACACGGGCGACCGGCGGAGGCGTGTGCAAACCACCACCAGCGCGACGCGGCACTGCATATCGCCCGAACGGCGCGCGCCACCGGCGCGAATCGTCGCCGACCGATGCCGGACGGCCAGCCGACCGTCGCGCGCACCCGACCGCCGCCGCCACGGTCGCCCAGCGGCGCTCCCCGTCACACAAATGGCGCCCAACGTGGGGCGTAAACTTGAAGGTTTGCAGCCGTAAAACTCGCAGGCGCATGCCCCGATCGCCGAACCCAACTCGTGAGGCCGGAGCAGCTCTCCTTAGACGACACGTTTGGCTGATTTTTCGAGAAGTATCGACTCCAGAACGAAAAGTGGAGCGCCTGAGTGTGGATCAGGGGTCTGACGAGATCTTCAGACGTTGCGGGAGGTCCAAGACTTATATGCTTGTCGGTCAGAGCCAGATTGGTGCTGCATCAAGCGGGAATATCTTGCACATCAAACCGTGTTTGATACTTGCTGCGGTGACTAGATCGGCACACTAACAGGAGACTGCGAAGCTAAATTGCAAGTCATCAGGCCTGTAGGTAACAAGAGAAGAAGAGTCGAAAGGGTTTCAAAAGAGTACACGACGAAGTGAATTGAGGGCACGAACCATCTGCACCTGAATAATGACATCCTCATGGAAGGGTGTAAGAAGTTGGAGAGAATTGTTATATATCAAACAGTAACGATGCACCTTTTTGTGGTATTGCAGACGCTGGACCCGCAAGGTATGCAACAGCGAGCAATAGACCACAGTCAAGTGAAGACAAGGCATTGTACGACAGAAGAATGTTGCGATAGTAAGGCTTCGGAGCGAAGGAGGTGCGATTCCGAAGTGAAGACAACGTGCCATTCGACATGAAAAGAGAGCCATCAACGAGTGCACGGACGCCGAGCGCATCAACACCTTCGCCAGTCTGGGGTGCATCGCCGTTTCGTGGAGCTGTGTATGTCTGCGACAGAAAAAGGGCAGTTAGCGGTCATGGTATGCAACCAACGGAAGATATACCAAAACCAAAATATGCCCACAACGTCCCTCGTAACTGGCAGACGACCTTTGCGGGCAGGAGGGAGATGAACACTGGCCCATGTGTTTGTAGGGATACCTTTTCTCCGCAGGATAGGCCGAACTCGGCTATCACCCAGAACGGATTTTACGGAGCTAACGAAGAACTGCGAATCTTTAAAGAACACATCTCAGTACGGGACTCGAGCGGACGCCAGGCGAGGCCTGATCCAGCTACCCTTATTTGGGTCTCAGGCCACCCACCTGGACATCAATGACTATTTCCTGACGCACGAGGTGGGATGGACTTCAGAGGCCACAGAGAGGTTGTCCGCGATCACCTTCACTACATCAGCGCGCCCAGTTGCAGGAGTGACGCGGATGCCGAATGAGCCATGACCCGGCCAGATTTTACTCGGGTCTTCGGCCATTCGCCCTGGGCATCAGTAACTCTTTACGGGTGCTCGGGACAGGCAGCCTTCAGAAGCTACGGGACGTTATCTGCGGATATCCCGTCTTATTGCCGCAATCAGCTGGAGCAGGGTCTCAACTCACACCCGAATTATGAACAAATAGTGTAGTGAAACGGCAACAAACTTCCGCCCCCTGGACTTTGTTAAGGGCACCACCATGTGTTATTCGCGCGGCAAATTTCAGCGACGGTACAGATTGTGGTTTAGGACTAGCAAGAGTTAAAAAGGAACACTAACAGATTCAACAATGTTAAGTGCAGAGCATTGGTAGTTCTCTAGAACGTAGAGGTGGTGGGATAGTGTTACAGGGTAGTTAGTATCCGTGTGTTGTCGCCCCGTGCTCAACAAATTATTAACTGTGCAGTGTATGCAATCAGGACAGACATCACCGCGCGAAGTGGAACCTGAGAGCCACCTCCAGCAAGGTGGGGTAGCTGTGCTAAACATCTCTCTGAGATGCTCTTTTGTACGTTTGTCTGTGTCGTCGTTTCTCCTGGTGTTTCTATGCTTCAAAGTGTCAAGCAGTTTTGACATTCAGTTAGAACACGCGATCTCCTCTGATTCCGCGGGGACGCGGAATTAAAAGAGGGATTATTAAATGTAAGGATTACATTTGCGCCGGTAGGGATATAACGCATTTTTATTGGTGGGGCAGCCAGTTTCTACTCCCAGAGAATCCTTCCATACCTCGTTCCAATTTCACGGTAGCAACAGACCAAATAAATTCGGCAACTTCCTGGAATAATTGGTAATGACCTGAACGATGTCCTGAAACTATTTCACACTCTAACCAAGAAGAGCTTGGCCAGGAAACATTCAAATTATCAAACGTTGGAAATCGTACATCAAGTGGAGACCGGAAAAGCATTACGAGACGGCCGCCTCTGTTCCGTCAGCATCCCACGCCGCGCGGCGCGGACACAAAACCCGGCCCCCAAGATAAATCTGCTGTCGCCGCAGGCCAGGCCCGAGCAGCCTGGCACCACCCAAGATTCACCCTGGCGTCAGAGCCGCGTGGAAGCCGCAACGCCTCACCCATCCCTGCGGCGGTAAGAAGAGGGGGAGGGGTAAGAAGAAATGTGAGAACAATTGGTTACCAGGGCCTCTTTCCGGTGAACAAGCTAGCGTGCACCCAGTCCGGACAACGGAGGGGACACATAAAAATGACCAGGCATGCTGCGCCAGCAATTTTCAAGGCTACGGACAGGGCCAACCTCACCCCCAGGGCAGTTCAGCATGGCAAGTTCACGACCAATCCTGGCCCGAGGCAAATACCTCTAGCGCCACGTCGGCGACAAATGCGCCACATAGGCGTGTCCAACCCCCCCTTCGACACACCACCCTGCCCTGAAGCGGAAGGGAGGAAGCGCGAAGCTTCGAGAAGGGGATTGGCTACAGCGACCAGGGCCTCCGGCAAAATCAGAAGTCTTGCCCGGAGAGGTGACGTCACCTGGGTTTTGCCGAGAGATGACGTCACACATGAGAAGGCATCAGACCAAGCCTCAGGCGGTCGCCGCAGAAGAATATATAAGGGAAGATCACTGTTTGGAAGCTCTCTCAGATCTCTCAGCTCTCTCAGCTCTCTCAGCTCTCTCTCAGCTCTCAGCTCTCGCACTCTCTGTGACGCGGGCTCAGGCGTTCTCCCTTTGCCGCAACTCTTTACCAGTGGTGCATCTCTACTATCAGCCTTCCTGCCGACTGCAATGTTTCGCCATCATCAGTCAAGCACGGGCCTCAGCTACAGCATCCATTCTCTCACTCAGGTCGGTCCCGGTTATCTGGAAAGGGTTTCGGCTCCAATCTCCCCCGGCTGCTTTCACCAAACAAAAATGCGTTACCTCCAAAATAGGCCTAGAATGAAACTCGTAGTGGACGGCGGGACACCGTCAATTTATTAGACACGTGTGGCACTGGGGATGTTAGTTTGTAGGTATATTCAGGACATGTAAATTCTTTGGGTGATGTATTAATATTCTTTGTTGACAATTCTTGAAATTCACGGATAGTATACAAATTAAATGATACCCTTCATCTTTCATTGAAAAGTGGGGGGGCGTATCAATAACACCGAAAGCGTAAGCTATTGGCTTTGACATCGTGAGGAGGCAATCATGAGGGTGAATGCTAGGCGTGCTGTTTTCCCGCAGGAGAAATCCGGAGGCCACATTTTAAGCGTGTATGTATCGCCACAGCTTTGTAGATGAAAATAAATTCAAAATGTGACCGGGTGATTTGGCGGGCATAGAGGCGAGAGAAACGCGGTAAAAATATTCGACTATTCGGCGGAACGTTTTCATGTTTTCTTCTTCTTATGTTATTGACACCACTACGGCGTCGCTCACCGCTGCGTCCCGGACCGTCATAAAAATTCCGAGACGATGGCCGGCCGGAGAACTGCAAGTTCATCACGGTAAACATTATTTGAATTCGTTATGCAGAAAAGGTACTGAAGTAAGTTTGAAAATATCCAACTGGTTAGGCGTGATTGCCAATGCACTTCTATCCGGCGGCGATGGAAGATTTGTGAGTCCACGACAGTATGTAGGCAAGGGTAAATAGATGTTTTATTGCCGACCCTGGCCCTAAATCCAGGTTACTGTGCCAATAGCGCAGCTCCCAAGAATAGTGGAAGGACCGGTCGTAGCATTGTTTTCTTTTAACCACGGGTACAATTTGAATTTTCCCCGTGAAAATAAAAAAGGGGAGAGGTACATTTATACTTGCATTGACGCCCGATTCACAGCGATTTCTGCCGGCTGCCCGTTCGTAGATTGGGTACTGCTAGCGGACTGTGTCTTAGGCAATGCCTTTTTTCCATCCCCCACTGGTACAGGAAAATAGATTCACCATTGAGATCTTATCATTGATACAATGATCTGATCGTTGATATGGTGCCTCGGCCGATCCAGTGGGTAAATCTGAACCAATCCTAGTGATCCGTGGCAACCGGTGGTACATCTGTATCGGGTTCGACCCCCCAACGCGGAAGCTAAATACAAAGGGGTAGGGTGAAAATTACCCCGTAATGGAAAGTAGCAGTAAACTATATAGTCAAACAATAGTTGGGCGGGCCCGGCAGTGTCTGAGACGTTCCTGACTAGGCCAATAGGCAGTGTAAGAGTTTTGGTTACAAAAGGTTGAATTGATCACGATCGTGTGATTTAGTTGACGTGCAGAGAAGAGAAAATAAGCAAAAATTGTCCATTAGCAGTCTCGGCCACAGAAATCTTTGACTACAGACAGGCGAAAAAAACATCGTAGTGGAGGGATCCCGTCAAATGTAGCTGAGCTCCCTCCAGGGATTTGCGGGCAGTTTCTAGTCGTGAGGTGGCTTCGTAATAAAGGTAGTTGTCGTTGATGAAACTAATTCCACAGCCAGAGGAGGAGGGATGCATCTAAAGTAGGTCAAGGGGACCAGAACACAAGTTACCGTTCTCTCAACGAAGTGATGATTCCGATTGATACCTGTCAACTCCAAGGCGCTGGACAGTAGCCTAACCGGCTGAAAGAAGGCGTTTCCTTCTCCTGGGTGGAAAAGGGTGAGACTGACCGTGGTCTCAATAGCCCAAGAAGCCCTTCAAAACCACTGTCCACGAAAGTACGATTATGATTGACACCTGTCAACTCCAAGGCGCTGGACAGTAGCCTAACCGGCTGAAAGAAGGCGTTTCCTTCTCCTGGGTGGAAAAGGGTGAGACTGACCGTGGTCTCAATAGCCCAAGAAACCCTTCAAAACCACTGTCTACGAAATTGCGATTATGATTGACACCTGTCAACTCCAAGGCGCTGGACAGTAGCCTAACCGGCTGAAAGAAGGCGTTTCCTTCTCCTGGGTGGAAAAGGGTGAGACTGACCGTGGTCTCAATAGCCCAAGAAGCCCTTCAAAACCACTGTCTACGAAATTGCGATTTTGATTGACACCTGTCAACTCCAAGGCGCTGGACAGTAGCCTAACCGGCTGAAAGAAGGCGTTTCCTTCTCCTGGGTGGAAAAGGGTGAGACTGACCGTGGTCTCAATAGCCCAAGAAGCCCTTCAAAACCACTGTCTACGAAATTGCGATTTTGATTGACACCTGTCAACTCCAAGGCGCTGGACAGTAGCCTAACCGGCTGAAAGAAGGCGTTTCCTTCTCCTGGGTGGAAAAGGGTGAGACTGACCGTGGTCTCAATAGCCCAAGAAGCCCTTCAAAACCACTGTCCACGAAATTACGATTATGATTGACACCTGTCGACTCCAAGGCGCTGGACAGTAGCCTAACCGGCTGAAAGAAGGCGTTTCCTTCTCCTGGGTGGAAAAGGGTGAGACTGACCGTGGTCTCAATAGCCCAAGAAGCCCTTCAAAACCACTGTCTACGAAATAATGATTATGATTGACACCTGTCAACTCCAAGGCGCTGGACGGTAGTCTAACCGACTGAAAGAAGGCGTTTCCTTCTCCTGGGTGGAAAAGGGTGAGACTGACCGTGGTCTCGTTAGCCCAATAAGCCCTTCAGAGCCATTTTCCGTGAAACATGGGTTGTGACGTACTGTACACTCGACGAAGGCAGGTCTCTGGGCAGCGGACGGGCCCAGGGTCCTATGAGGGAACCAGGTCGAGTGATACAAAAAAAGAGAGCCCGAGGATTTAATATCGTGAGAGGACCAAGGATGTTTGGCCCCGGGGTCAAGAGAACAAAGAGGATAAAGGGGATTTTAAGGGCCGGAGGATATGAGGGCACGAGGATTAGGAAGAAGGGTTGGCCCAGGAAGTAAGAAGGAATTAGGTTGATAGGAAGTGGGGATTGGAGGATTTTTAAGGGCCAGAGGATACTGGGGTATAAGAATAAAGGAAATGGGGGCCCAGAGGATGAGGATACGAGGTTTATGAATTTGGGCGCTCAGAGGATGAGGATACAAGGTTTTAAGGTCGAGTGGAATTTAAGTATGGGAGAGTTGGAGACATTGACTCGGGTAACGCGTGCACAAATAGAGCAAAGTTGAAAGAACAGAATAGGTAAGAAAACCTACATTTTTGCCAGACCAGTTTAGACTGATAACAAGAGCATGGGGAAAGTATGTTCTCTATGTTGTGCCGAACTTTTAGGGAACATTATCAGTACCCGAGTTTGGTTGATGTTGTAAGTCCAACCGGTAGGCATCGTCAACCTGCAGGATGAACGGAACATCGACATCCTGGTTATACCAAGAACCCAAGGTACAACGACATTGAACGCTTAGATGGTGTCGAGGGGGAACAAATTAGGGCTTTCACAGTTTCAACGATGGGGAGGAGTGCATGATGCGCAAATGAAGCAGTTGAGAGCATGGATGGACATATGAATGAAATAGTTTTAAGGCTCGACAGGGCTAGTGAAAGAGCCGGATCTAAGCATTCATGTTGCAAAAGGGATGATATAAATGTTCATCCAGATAACATCTGGGATGGGACGATTGAGCGAAACTAAAGGGTGTAAACGACGGTATTTTCACCATTACCTCGTAACTGACACAGGAGTAATCTTGATTAAGAAGTAACAACGGGGTCGTGAGAGTTAAGACGATCGTGGTACCGCTCCTATGCGGGAAAGCCTGCCAGTCAAAGTAGGTTCAGAACACAAATAAGCGCAGCTAATAACCCACCGATTTGAGACAGGTTAACCCGGAGGGCAAGGTCAACCCGAAAGCCTATAAGGAGACTCAAGCAGCCGGGAGGGGTGGGCCGTTGTAAACCGAATCCAGCCCTTGGACTTGTCCAGCGGGGGTTTGGACTGCTGTAGCTTGTGTGTCTGAGCTTACGAAAGCGGTGCAATACCTTCTTGTTGCCTCTCACGCTATAAATATTTTTGTGTGTTGCGCCCGCAACACGGGCGACCGGCGGAGGCGTGTGCAAACCACCACCAGCGCGACGCGGCACTGCATATCGCCCGAACGGCGCGCGCCACCGGCGCGAATCGTCGCCGACCGATGCCGGACGGCCAGCCGACCGTCGCGCGCACCCGACCGCCGCCGCCACGGTCGCCCAGCGGCGCTCCCCGTCACATTAGTATGCAGCAGTGTAGTAAGGCTTGTATCTGGTCGTAACAGTGGTGATGTGTGCAAGGACTGATTTTGCGCCGGTGCCAACTGTATAGAGTTCATATGAAGAAACAGTATTGTATTATATTTCAGCGTCATATGCCCATCAGGGAGGTGCGAGTTGGCGACGCCATACAACTATGGCGCGTCGTTATACCCCAACAGTTACATGCATTCATGATTGTCGCGGCTCATGTTCCTGCTACAACTTTGTCCATAGTGAAGTTCTTTTATCACAATGTGTCTGTTTCTCGTTACAGCTGCGAGGGACTTCCGTACGGCTATTATTCAGACCCCGAGAACAGCTGCCAGGTCTTCCACGTCTGCAACCCTATCAACGGAGGCACTCAGCAAGGCGGCAAAACCCTCCAATACAGGTCTGGCCGCAGTGCCGTGCCATCCTCCCCACTCTATTCAGTGTAACTCTTCAAATTTGGAGACTGAAGCACAATGCGAGGGAAGAAAGTCAAGTCTGTTATTTCATCCTTGCACTCGGTTTCTTTCATTTTGAGATCAGATCTCCTTCTTCATTTTTTTCTTCGCAACTCTTGTCCGTCGGGAGAAACAGATGACGTTTGTCTAGCATGCTTATATGATCCTTCCCAATTTAGTTCCAACGACCGTCATCACCATTCTTGGGGCGCATCGACTTGTTTCAAACGGTCTACATTCCCACCACAGTTTTGTATTCAGACATGCTATCCTTATGATTCAAGAGTTCGTAATGCGGAACAATGAGCACCTTACCAAATTTGTTACAAGGTCCTTTCTGTATAAGTTGTCCACTGCTCATTTCAATCTTTTCCCGACAAGAAAGATACCAATCCGGGGGAGATAAATACCTGAGACGGCATGCCCTGGCTAGGGATGGTAGGGGTAGAATATTGATGCATTCTGTTTGGTTCAGTATTTCTTCGAATGCATCCCTTGCAACTGCACACGTAGCTTCCGCTAGGTGGCGGCCCAACAGATCCTCAGATCCTAATGAAGGTGCCCATTTGGACGACGGCGTTGCACTTACTAAATATCTAACCCAACATTTTCTATTCGTCGCTGGAAACGCATCCATGCTATAGCTTGGGTATTTTAAGGGATGCTGGGGTTTGATGTTTAGTAAGTTAAAGTCGTTAACCCAACTATTCAAATATTATAATATATTGGTTCTTGAAGAGGATTTTGGCACCTATATAATACAATTCTGAGAAAGATTGCAGCTTTCTAGAACATGCACAAATACTTTGGTTTCATTTGTCGCTCGCCGATAACGGAGATAAAACTCGACGATTATGGAGAAACAGGTGTTTTCCAAGCGGAGTTCTTTGCCTCTGCCCCGCTGTTGGTCAGCCGACACGCCAAAGCACGATGCGTAGTTAGAAATGGGTAGGGGAGGCTTAGGGGGAGGGATGAGTTCCACCTAGGACATATTCCTTTTTCTGCAAACTGGCCTCATTTCAACTGCCGAAACGGCTCCATATTCCCTCTGATAGGATGGAGCCTGATTCGTGTTAGCTTGGTAGGGTTGGGCGGGGTCATGTTCTATCCTCTTCTCCTCAGCTTGTGTACTGTTGGTTGTTTTCATAAACGAAATTTCACTCGACCATATCTGGCGAGGCTGACGAATTTGCTGGTTATTTCTTATCTATGGGTGCTGGGGCATAGTCGGCTTTACCTGAGCTTGCACCTGCCGTGGTCTGAGCCGAAGTTATTGAAAAACAGCTTTGCAGACTTAGCATGTGTTATTATAAAAATGTTGAAATCAAAGAAGACTCAAGCATGAAGCTGGCATAGAAAGCATCATGGTGATACCTGATTGAACATAATGGGCATGGGCCTGGTTGTCAGTCAGTTTATGGGTTTTCACGTGGCACTGTGGTTATTAAGATTTTCAAATCATTCCGTGGGATCCTGCACACACGGTGTTGTGCAGTGTTGAATTTTAGAGATATGGTCAGTTGGCTCAATGATCGAAATGATGCAGGATTCAGCTTGTTTGCAGTGTCGACCGAAATCCAGCCTTCCGCCATCTTAACGAAAAGTACAGCTTGCGTTGAACAAGTATATATCCTTTTTTTACAAAATTAGACTTGGGTACACAATTAAGTGGTTGAAAAATTGAGCTGACTTTTGTAACAGTGGATCAAGCCTTATGAGCGATTCAAAAGCAAAACAAGGTCAGGCAAAGCGAGCAAGTCAACGCAGGCTCCCTGACACTGTGTAAAAACAACAAATGGGATGCCATTTTGACGCAGTTCCTCCTCGGGTAGGGTTAAAGGGACCGTGCCACTTTTATAATGGTATTTGAACTTGAGTGTATCATGTCCCCACCGGGCGGGCAAGGGCCTGAGTTTCCTACGAACAGCTGCACGCGGCCACCAGGCTTGTTTGGGGTTGGGCAGGGAGACGTGAGAACGGTGTGTTAAAAAGGTATGCTCGTGAAGCACTGTTGCTCCGTGCAAGGTGAGGTGAAATTCATCACCGGAGATTTTTCGGTATGATCTACGGGCCTGTGTCGGATAAATCAGCCCAGAAGCCAAAGTAGGTAACTAATTCCCTTTAAATCACAATGAAACGTCACGCGGTGCTCGAGACGCAAGTTTCGCAAAGGCAATCTATCATTGATAAGCCATGTCGCTGTGATAATTTGGTATGCAGCGTTGCCACATGGAAACGTTGGAGGCTGCCAACACCTATTGCAGCGCGGTATGCTTTTATTGTTTGCATTTTGTCATCGCATCCATCCCTCTCCAGACCAATTGCACCATGACTTGATGGCAGGATATTGGGACTTGTCCTCGGCATTATTCGTTTCAAACAATGATTCACGACTGCCGGTGCGATTCAAAAGTGGCGCATCCAGTACCGGTGTATTTCTCATGTTTCTTATATCATATTACTTCGGAGAATTACCCATTGCTTCACAAACCTTCTCGGAATGCTATCACCACACATGGTTGTGTTCGGCAGTTTCTTCTGCAACGACGGTTTGGAGTTCGACCAGCGACTGCTAACGTGCGTGCGGCCCTCCGGTCAGCGATCCTCCGGCTGCGGCAACGCCCGCAGTCTCTACGCCTCCAGCAACTCGCGATTCGGCAGAAAGCTGGACGCCGTCGATGACGCTGCACCCAACGTTGTCGGCATCGTCAAAAGTGATGACGTCGAGGAGGTGATCATGATCGGCGTCAGTGGTGGTGTACCTGTGTCGGCGCTCTCCGACGGGCAGACGGCCTCCGCTGCTGCTCCGGCTCCTCCCCAGCGCCTGCACCCGCCGTCCAGCCCTTCCCAGCGCCTGCACCCGCCGTCCAGGCCTCCCCCGTGTCCACTACACCTTCATCTGCTCCTTCCCCTCCTGTATCGGCTCCTGTGGCTCCAGTCAGACGTCCGCCTGTTCCTGCTGTAATTGTCACATCGTCGGCGTCAGCTGGCAATGCAGACCCCCAGCTAGCCGAGGCTCTGCTCGCCCTGGCCTCCCCAGGAGACGGAGCGCCGGCACCCTCCTCTCCTGGCGACCCTGGCGTGTTCTTCGTATCGAGCGTGTCCGACGGATCCCCAGCCCCTGCTCTCCCCAACCTGCCGATCCCTGCCGGCCTGGTGGCGCTGGCCTCTCCAGGAGCGCCAACCTCGACCGACGGCGACCCGCAGGTCACTGCTGACCTCTTCGAGCTAATTGGTGACGCCATTGCCCGGCCAGGAGGGCAGCCGGCCGTGCCCAGCTCCGACGGAGCTGGACTCCTGGATGCTAGAATTTTGAATCCCCAGGGCCGGCCTGCCCGGCAGGCGTCCAGATTGCAGGCTAAGCCCTGAGTTCAATTTTCATCGGGTATGATTAAGTACAAGCTCAGCTGCAGTAAAGCTATACTCATCAGGCGTGGGATCAAAAATCTACGGGTACAGGAGCTCCAGTTAAAACTTCCAAGTGATGCAAGGCACGATATATGATTACCAACCGGATACGATACCTCTTACCAATTCGATACCATTTCGGACCGATGGCTATTTAGTTCTTAACAGCTGTTTTTGTGCCTGCGCCGCCACATACCGCTGACAACCAGAGTTACCAGTAAAGCTTGTCACGCTGTGCGGGGGTTTGTGCAACATTTTAGTGTTTTATATGTCGCTGTGCATTGCTGCGCTTGATATGACGTGTAAAACGATGTTTGACGCTTATTACCAAGCTAGCACAGCCAAGACGTATTTTATTTGTACTTTCAGTGGGTGATTTCACCTCCTCCCATTAGTAGCTGCTCGCATGCAGACTTGTTCACAAGTACCACAGCGTACCCTCTGATGTATGACAAGTAAACAAATGTGCCAGTTACCAATCATGTTTTCAGTGGTTGGAATGAGGATAGGCATGTGCTCACGTACGCAACTGCCAGTTACTTTGCGCTGATAACCATCCTCTTGCTTGATATAGGATTCCGAGCGCGAATATATTTTTTCCTGGACGATAAAAACCTGGAATATGAATCCTGAAGCAATGCTGGCTTATTTGGCTGACCCAGATGTAGCCTTGGCACTATCTGGTTTTACCGAAGGAAACCACAAATCTGGTTTTACCAAGGGAAAGTTTGTTGAATGAAGAATGTATGAGATGTGTTTCAATAAATGTTTCGAATATCAAATTTCCTGTTCCCTCAACCCCGAAAAGCGATAAAGCTGACGAGTGAGAGAAGCCTGTACTGCTGCACTGTCGTCTCAGTAGATGATAGCCCTCAGCACATAGTCAACACAAATATGGCTCCTGGTGCGCAGCTGTTGGGATCGACTAGCAGCAACTACACCACAACACTAAATTCTTCGGTCTATGACTCCTGTCCCGTTTAAGGAGTGACCGCGATGGAGGACAGCGCCTTTGCAGTGTGATCGACACTGGTTTATATGGTCACCGCTTTCAAAGTCTACAGCTCACACCGATTTCTATGAATTTTAGAGTGAATATTGGGGTTTGGGGGTGGGCCAACATAGATATCCCTTTGACCAATTTTCTTTAAGTTCATAATTAGAGCCAAGAAAATAAGATTTTCAAACGCATGGGACATATCTACAAGGACCAAGGCCGAAAATGGGGGGTGCATCTGCACACCTGCATCGCTTTAGATGCCCATATCTCGGCAGCTCCTTTCAATAAAATCTGCCAAATTATTGTAATATATGCCTTCTCCTGACAATGCCTAACTTTGTCCACAAGGTTAAACCAAAAGCAGCCGTATAACTTCAACAGTTGCTGCGTCGTCAAAGCCCTAAACCAAAAGCAAATACCGGGACCGGGTCCCTTTTTGCAATAGGCAGACACTTCTGCATGACCTTTGTGCATTTTACTGACATCGTCGAAAAATAACCCTGTTTTTGCAACGACAATTGCACAGCAAGTTATTCTGATTATTTTCCGAATCATATGATACACGGTCTTGGCGTTTTCGTGTTCGTAGCAACCACTGCTAGTTGCCATTTTCTTAGCCATAGACAGAGCATGGCGTCCGGACCTGCTAAGTTAACTTGTACGCTATCCTCACCCTACCGAGAGGATTTTACACTTCCGTCCCACCGGAGGTATTTGACACCCTAGACCAACCATGAGGAGGGCCGTTTACCCCCATCCCCCTCCCCCAGTCATTTAAAAACTAAGATGAGTATGTAGGCACATTTTCGAAAATGCTAATGTTCGTACAGCATGTATTCGTCAGCAGACGGTCCTACGCAAACGTTGATTTGCACTAATGTTTGTAACTGCCGATGTTCAATCATTAACATGCACGAACATTCGCGCATGTGAGAATCTGCTTATAAGCATTATACATACAAAAGTCTGTGTTCACAAACATTCTAAATGTTCTGCCGTGCAAGATATGTCTAAAAACAGTTACGGTCAGACTATGGCCTTTGCAATCCAGCATAACCTGACGAGTTTCTGCTCACTGGGGCAGGCCGGCAGCTGCTGTATTAACGGAGCAGTTTCCAGTGTACTTGAATTTTCTGCAATACTGTTCCATGTGAAGTGAGGATATCTGAGAGTGCAGACCTCTGTCCTTGATAGGTTTAAGTTCAATGAGCCAACCCTTGGTAATCCGTACGCTCGGAACCTGATGCTAGAAACAGACGGGAACAGGTATTACATTCAGATGGTAAAGGCCATTTAATGTCAGGCCCAGCTTGATTCTCATGTAGTGACTGACCTTGGTTGGTCTTTTAATAACTGGGGCATTCCAGGACAAAACGAACAACAAATCTTGAAATATCACCCTACGTCTCAGATTTTTATGAAACTTTGTCTAAAGGTGCTCTTGGGTGCTGATTCATGCTGACATTTTAAAGCTCACCCTTCCAGCGGTTTCTGGGTGAATGCCACCAGTAAGTTTTCGATCTCGTGCAAAACCTTTATTCAATATCTATATCTTTCAAACCAATCATTATATTGGTAGAAAGTATATGTCCCGCAGTTCATAGGACCTAAATAATAATATGACGGAGTCAAAATCCAAAATTTAAGAATAAAGACATCAGTTTACCTGTGATCTAGTGTCAGGTCATATGATTTCATGACGATGATACTAAAAATTTCCAGTTTTTTTTTCTTTAGCGAAATTGAGCTTAGGTTATGAGGCTTCTATGCCCAAGGAATTGGAGACAGTTTTTTTCTTAAATGTGTTTGATACTATTTTAAAATACTACTGCAGGCGCATAAAGTCAAGCATTGCGTACTTTCAATCATCGCCGCATTCGCATTGCATAACATGCATGGATTTCTTACAGGCTAACGACGCAGTCTCGAAAGAACACACATGCATAATTGTATATGGATTGTGTTTTGAAATGTGTAATCATATTAGTATATTTACACTATTAATGTTTTTCAATAACCCCGTACTGTTCTGTTCCATCACGCATTTTTGAAACCTAGCCCTGCCCTGTGGGCGGCATCACTGTTCTGCTCACATTTCTTGATCTGCAACCTTTGGTATGCCCGGGCATAGAGATGAGGAATGAGGCCTTAACACGCACATTAACGGGGGGCGGGTAACCGCCCCTCGGGTTTTTCGGAGATAGCATAAAAACGGCCGGGAGTAGCGCCGCCGTACTTGGCATACCTTTTTCCTCATCATTTGTACCACTTCTCTGAAAATTTTAAGGTTAGGTCATCTCAGGTCAGGTCACCAGTGCAGATCAAGTGACCCGACCTCAAAAAAAGTTTAAGATAGCATAAGTCGGAACAGGGTAAACTTATCCGATTGAAACTCATGTCACACAATGGCCCCATCTAGCTCTCTAAAATAAGTTCCGGTATTTTTTATCGATGACCTAAGGTCAGGTACGAGCCATGGCCTCTCCATTGGAAATACATGGGAAAAATGGGTTTAATTGAATAACTCAGTAATGAATAGAGATAGAACATTTATTTTAACTTCATTAGACTTGCCTTGTCATTGCGATTCTAATGACATGCATTTTACCCAATTTGACCTGGACCTGACCTCAGGTCAGGTCAAATCCTTGATTTGACCCAGCAAGGTCATATTATATATCATTCGATTCGGCTTGCTGCGAGGATTCATACAGTTCAAATCGTTTTGCTTTATACTTAATCAGATGTAATGGCCGAAAAACTTCATTTACATGTTATCCCTATGATGACATGTTTTGACCTCTAGTGACCTTAAATGTGACCTGAAAAAATGGTTTAAATATTTTTGATGGAAAAGTGGATGGGCTATCCAACGCTGTTTACCGTTTTTCGCTACCTAGCGCGGTTCTCGAGATCTTAGGGGGGCGGGTACCCCCCCGTCAAGGCGAAGGTGGCTCAGACCCCCGTCAATGCGCGTGATAAAATCACACACGTTTCCTTGCGTCTTTGATCACCAAAGGCGAGGAAGAAGTACATAAATAGCACCAGAGCGCGCGAAGTCACAAGGGCGTGAGACGGTTCGTTTTGGTACAATTCTTAACTGGAAAATACCTGTTGCTTGTTGCATGATCGTGCTCAAAAAGTATTATCCAACAATGCACTGGTATAGTAGCATTTGAAAAAATGCTTAAGCGGAAAATATCAGGCCACTCGCTGACCATCTGACGCCGGGACTGCTCGTTGTGAAGCCACTGCTAACGGGGAGATATGAGACGAGGGATCTCAGCCGGCAGCCGACGAAAACAAGGAGACAGATGTGTGTGCCCCGTCTTCATTTACCCGGGATACGTGAGCATTCCCAGTGTCAAGGCCCTCGGTACGCACTATGAAGTAGTACACGAACCAGACGAAATTTGACAAAACCCATACGAAATATGGAGACGCAGAACGGACCAACTCTTCAAGGTATCCCAGCTTGGTGGCTGATTGTCGGTACCGCTGTTATCGTTTGATGAAATTTTCTCAAGAAGCCAAGTGCTATCAATGATTGAAACCTGACCATAAGTCAGGACTCAGCCAGCGCCAAGTGATTGTTACTATATCAGACGCAGCAAGCAATTGGAGGCTAAGAAAGCGTCGTGCAGGCCCTCTTAGCCCAATATATTTTGACCAGACAGGATTTACACATGAAATTTGGCTAAGATGAGTGAACTTGAACGTCTCATTCATATGACGTATTGCATAACATTTCTATTCCTGTAAGGCTCCTGGCTAAACCTGTTACTTGCAGAGAAAACCAACCCATTCAATTTCAAAAGCTAAAAATTGGATGAAATTGTCTCACGCTTAACTCTAGTAAAACACGATATTAAAACACTTTAACATATTTTGACAGTGCTGTGCAGAACAGACACTTCTCAACCGTTTCTTAAATTATCCATAACTTTTGGCCCTGTTGTTTGATTGTCACAAAATTGGTACTTATTGACAAATAATTAATGAAACAAAGCACATCTTTCACTTATGTGAAGATTGAAAATCCGGTGGTGGTTCCAGGGCCAAAACCATTTGGTGAAGTATATATATTTATTACTGGATTTTTGTTGCATGGATAGTAAGCATCAGATACTGAGTGACACCTTTGACATCGAGACAAAAAGTAGAACGTCAAAAAATTATCAGAGGCAGATGCAGGAAGACAATGTTGTGGGGAAATATGCATGTTGCCAATGTTTACATATATGTACCCATGTTCCTCAGCTTTGATAATTTTCCCGTTGCCCAAACTTCATCTGACCTTTCCCAAGCCCGGAGCGGATTCTGAATGATAGCCTCCTTGATTGCCTATGGAATGCATGACCAATATGATTGGCCCATTCACTGCACTTAGTATACTACGGTACGTTTGCTTATGCGAGAAACCTCCTTAGTTACAGTACCTGAGGATACTATTATCATATGGCGTAGAAATAGGAGTATGGTAGTTATGGTTATTTTGTTCCTCCGGCTGCCCTGTAAGTGCTTACAGTCAATTCACTGTGCAAGAGTACAATCGAATAACATTGGAAACTCCCCATTTTGAGTTACTGGAACAACCTGTGTAAAAAAGGTAAATATATGACTGAACTTTCACCGAAAATCAATTTATGATACCAAACATTCTAACTGCTATTGCTTTTGTTACGGATGGCTTTGTTGTACGATGAACGCACCGCACGCAATGATGCTCACTTTCGGAATAGATCCTCCCTAAATATCGAGCAATAGCTCTACCCTTGGAAAATATATTTTCTAAGAAGATCCCCAGGAAGCTGCCCAATTCATTTTTATGAGAATTCAGAAATTTTAGAAGTCCATCTCCAACTGTTTCGGAGATATCCCGAGACACACGGGTGAACAGAATCAACCCCCCCCGCCTTTGTGATAAGAATAAGACTAAGGTTAATCGTCTGTGCGCAATTTTTAAGACCAAAAATCGAGGGTGGTACAATAAACCTCAACCAACGGTAGGGCGAGGGCTAAGGTCATTGCATCCCTGTGTTAGCATTCTGAGTGGCACCGAGACGTTGTAACAGCAGGTGCCATTTGTGTTCGAATATTTTGTTGAGTAGCATTGGAGAATTATTAAAATATTCTTCAAATTTGTGTTTCAATTTTACGGGCTTTAATTGGCCTTATGGGGTCCAACAAGCCTGTGGGAGGGCTATGACACACTTTGCATTTTGTCATCACCGTTTTAAATTGTGTTTATGGACACTGTTTCATATTTGGGCACCCTCAATCATTTTAAAAATCCACGCCCCTGTTTGTGAAGTTTAAACAGAGATGAAACGACTATCACTGACAAACGAAATGATTAGCTTTGATACTAGATTGTGATAAAAAACTACACTGAAAGACATATTTGCCTATCATTGGGTACCATTCCTAGTGTTTAGAATATTCAGACCTCCAGTTTCCCCAGATTTCCCCAACCATGTTGGCAAGACGGTTTTTTTACCTCTGGCTAAGAGAATCAGAGCAACTTCTGTAAGCTCTGAAGGGAGATTTCTCCGTACAATTGAATTGGTGAAATTCTATCGAGTTCCAGCATGAAGCCGTATATTTTTATCACCCTTGCATTCATGAGTGGATAGTCCGACCGAAGACAAGGAAATATGCTCGGAAGCTCGAGACAATTGCCTTCGAATTGTTTCCGGGATTAACAAAGACAATGCCATAGCCGTGCAGTGAAACTGCCTTTCTTAGAAGTGGAGCGAAGAATGGAGCTGATGCTGTTATACCCAGGTCTACTAGGGATCAATTCCCGGAACATAATTTAGTTGACGTAGCATGTGACTTACTCTTGAATTTAACGAAAACCATACGTCAAACCTGTCTAAATGATGCCAGAACATTTTGAGGTATACCCACGCACCTCAGTGAAACTAGTCCTTTAATTCTTGATTCAGTGAAGCTTGATGTGAATGAGCTTATTTTTGCTGTCTTGCAGAAATCAATCAAGGAAGCATTTGACTTTTTCATAGTCAAAATCAATGAACTTGTTGACAGATTTGAGGGGCAGGGGAGGGCAAACGGCTCAAATCGTGAAAACCTAACTTTTGGTAGACAATCCGGTCGCTTCTGAGTGGGGAGGCCCTCATGCAGACATTTATAGGGCCTCCCCACTACCGCTTCATTTGTATTCTTATTCATCGTTTTGACGCAAATCTTACTGATTCAATCTGGCAAAAATCATTACGTACCAGCCCATATGCTGACTTGGCGTGATGCTAATTGGGAAACGTTTTATTGCTAGCAGAGAAAAATTAAATAAAACGAAGTATTAGGCCTCTTAGCTATTTTTCAGCAGACATAAGAAAAATTCAATATTATATATATATATATATATATATATATATATATATGTTGTCGACGACGACAGGAATGGAGAGACGTAACGCGTATATGTGAAATTTATTTTTGCTGATGATGAATGAAAAGGCGAACGGTGATGAAATGCGGTTTTAATATTTTTCACTCCTCATCCTCAAGTCTTGTTTCCCTTACAGCCTTATCCTGTTCAACTTTATCCAATCAACAATCAATCAATCAATCTATAAATCAAGCTAATTTTGAGCAGTTTTAATTCATATCTAATCTATGTTTTTTTTACATCATACAAGTTGTTTCAAAAGACGATCAGTGCCCCGTTTTTTGCTCTTTTTCTTATTTTAAATTTGACCAAAATATATCGCAAGATCTTTTCGAGGCGAAGATGTTGCAGGGGCCTCCTCACGGAGAAGGACCCGGCGCCAACACCCTCCCCCCGTGTTCCACCAGGGGGTGAACACTAACTCTCAATAAGGCACAGTTTCACCACTGGTCGAAGCATGTGACGTCCCGAAGAGGTTCACAGTAGGATTGTCCTTACGAAGCCAGCCTGTCCTGGAAACGACTGGATGACCTGCCCCAGACGCCACTGACCGCGGGGAAAATTTTCATCCACAATGAGAACGATTTCACCATTCTTCGTGTTTGCGGCGCGGTCCCTCCATTTAGCCCTGGGGAGGATTTTTGGGACATACTCTTTTCTCCATCTTTTCCACAGATGCTCACTGATCGCGTGTGACTGTCTCCATTTGCTCTTGCTGATGACATCGCTGTCGGTTGTGGTGGTGGGAGGTAAGGCACTTCCTGTATATCCTAGGATGACATGGTTCGGTGTGAGCGGTTCGAAATCATTGATGTCAGAGCTTTTTTTAGTTTTTACTTCAGGATCCTCCTCGTCTGGCGGTGAGTCATCTATTTCATTTCTGGGCCAATGATCCGAACTTTCCGAAAGGAAGGCTGGGCCGTTCCACCAAGTCCCAGCATCAGCAAGCTCACTAGCATTACAGCCACGTGAACCAATGTCGGCAGGGTTACTATGCCCGGGAACATGCCTCTAGCTGCTGACAGTAGAAGCACTTCTGATTTCTGCAACCCGGTTGGCCACGAATGTATGAAATCTTTTGGAATCATTCCTGATATAGTGCAGAACAGCTTTGCTGTCGGTCCAATAGCAAACAGAATCCAATGGAAGACCAGCTGTTGTACCCTCAGGCCGAGTCTAACAGCGAGGACCGCAGCTTGCAACTCCAGCCTTACAATGGAGATCTGTTTTAGAGGTGCCAATCTAGTGCGAGACATGACCAGAGAGCATACTGCCCGACCGTCCGGAGAGGTTTGTCGCAGGTACGTGACTGCAGCAAACGCATCCTGACTGGAATCCCCAAATACGTGCAGCTCAATTTTTAACACCGATCCATTCAAAGCCGATTTATAGCAGCGTGGTATCTGGATGCTGGGTATAATGGATCTCTTTCCAGCCAAGACCTCCATGCCTTTGCCTCTTCACCGTCCAGTAGCTGATCCCAGTCATATTGCATCGACCACAGACGCTGCAGACGTATTTTTGCGCGGACAATACCCTAATGGGTCAAATATGGCTGCTGTGCACCTCAACATTCCACGCTTGGTTATCGCACCATCCGGTTCGCGGCATTGGATGGCGATGCAGTCCGAGAGAGGGGACCAAACGCAACCTAGCGCCTGCACGGTCCCAGAACCAGGATTGGGCAGGTCAAAATCGTTTATAGTGCGGTTTGGTGCTGGTAACCAAGATAGCGCTCCAGGCTCGTTGCTGCTCCATTTCTTCAGCTCAAACCCGCCACTTTTCAGAATCTGAGCTACTTCTTTCCCCAAAGTGATCGCTGATTCGGTGTCTAACACGGCCTTGATCCAGTCATCCACGTAAAAATCGGTTTCGATTGTAGCCACTGCATTTGTGGCGTCGGGGTGATGCTCCAAATAATCATCAGCCGTTTTTTTTTTGGAGGACGTAGTTTGCAATCGTTGGGTTGCACTTAGCTTCGAAAATCGCTACACCCATTTGGTACACATCTGGCGGCCTTGAAGCATCCATATCTCTCCAAAGGAAACGCTGGGCTGGCTGGTCATCCTCTTTGATGAGAACACGGTGGAACATCTCTTCCACATCGGCGACTAGCGCCACCCTCTCCTCGCGAAATCGGATTAGGATTCCTAGCAAGTTCTGAAGGAGGTCTGGACCAGTCAAAAGTTTGTCATTCAGAGAAACGCCATTGTAAGTCGCTGCTGCGTCGGAGACTAATCTTATTTTGGCTTTGTTTGTGCTCATCACTCCGTGATGCGGAAGGATCCCGGTTTTCTTGTTTTTCTTTGAGGCCTCTGCTGGAGTCAGCTTGCGTGCATGACCTTTGGTGACGTAGCTCATCAGCACGTTTCCATACTCTTCAGCTCTCTCTGGGTTACGGCGGAGGGACCTTTCTGTGCTTTTCAGTCTTTGAAGAGCCGCAGAACTGTTGTCAGGCAGCTCCACATCAGGGTCTTTCCAGAGCAGACCACTCTCATACCGTCCTCTGTCTTCTCTTTTCTTTGTATTTTCTTCCAGGCTTGTCAGGGCTTTGCGATCATCCGCAGACAAACTGACTTCATCTTGAAATTTCGTACCAAAATATTCGGTCTTCCACCATTGTTTCATTTTAGAACGAAGCTCATCGTATGCGTTGTCTTTCGCCAGGAACATCACCTGATAAGCTGTCTGGGTCACCAGGTCGGTTACAGTGCCCGTCAAGGTCCAACCGAATACTGTCTTAATAGCGATTGACTCACCAGGACGACCCCTCCTAATCTCTTCTTGAATGACAGCTTCTATCACATTAGCTCCCACAAGTATCTCTACTTCAATTCCAGAGCAGTCTGGCAGGGTTAGCCCGGACAGGTGGGCCCAGCTTTGTTTCTTCCTTTTTGCCGCGAAAGGAACGTGAATATTCAGCTCCGGAACAGTGAATGCTTCTTCCACGTTTATGCATCTCCCCCTGTGTGGGGTTTCAGACTCAGCGACACCTTATTCGTCGCTTGTGAAGCTCCACAGCCCTGAACGTTTTGCAACTGCAGCTGTTGCTCCTTTCCTTCGATGCCGAGTTCGTCAGCTAGTTTCTTGGAACAAAGTGTCGTTTGCGCACCGGGATCCAACAGGGTGCACGCTCTCTTATATTTTCCGTTTGCGCCCACCACCGTCACGGGGACCACCTGTAGCAAGGTAGTTTTACCAACAACTTCCGTGCGGTGTGACGTAGTCGTTACAGCCCTCAGCTGAGATTGCCTTCCATCTGTCGGATTCGGAGGATTTGTCGAAATCCTCTCGCTCCCGTGGAGAAGCTGATGATGATTCATCCTGCATCCCACTTCTGGACAACTTTTCCGGTAGCGGCACTGCGCTGCCCTGTGGCCGAATTTCAGGCACGAGAAACAGCAGCAGTTTTGAACAAGAAACCGGGCTCTTTCATCAGGAGATATGTTTTTGAACACGTCACACTCCCATAGGTTATGCTGCTCAGTGCAAAGGACGCAAGAGGTCGCTGCCGTCGACAAAAGAGTGCGCCTGGCTGGTTCGGGAACAACCCTGGTGATGAGCGGCCTGTTTTGCTGCTGTGATTTTTCCATCGGCTGATACTGCAACAAAATTGAGGGCAATGCGCACCTGTTTCTCCAGCCACCTATCTAGAACAACAAGGGTGGGGCGCTCTGGTTCCATGTTCATAACATATTCTGCCCAGTCCCGTTTTAGCTCTCTTGGCAGTTTGCTCACGACTCGACGCAAATTTTCGGAACTCTCGAGGTCTCCAACATAGCCGTGTTTGGTTAGAACGGTAACGGTGCAGTGGAGCGCAGAGTGGAATTTCTCTATGCTGTTCGGATCGAGGTGAGACGGAGGTGCGCACGAAAGCAGCTGTTTTAAACTGGCACTGACTACATCTTCCTGTCTGCCAAAGCGGTTACGAAGCGCCGATAGTGCCTCACTGTATAGCGAGCCGTCGTATAACATGCCTCCTATCACTGCCACCGCAGTACCGGACACAGACGACTGCAAGTTCAGATTCAGATTCAGATTCAGATTTATTCGAACAAGGTCCACAAAAGAGGGTTTTTCACTCGTTCACGTCAAATAGTTAAGAGTAAAATGAGTAAAAAGGATCACAGTCAAAACACACTAATACCTGGTCTAAAATCACATCTAAAAACTGACAACAATATGCATCACACAACTACTCAATCACACGTCCTTCTCTGCGTCTGATTAGCGCCGCTCTCAGCTGGTGTCTCAAGTCAGGTACTCCGGGCTGTAACCCCATATTGTTAATCATCGATACGCCCCTGTAGCACAAACGTCGGCGGCCAGCCTCTGACCCTATCGGCGGGAGAGTCAGGGTATTAGCGCTCCGCGTGTTATGGTTGTGCACTTCACTCACTCGCGGTCCAATCGACTGCCGGATGTATGCCGGCAGTCCCGTTGTTATAACTGTTCACAGCGGTTACAGTATGGTAGTGGGTAAGCTGCTCAGCAGTGAGCCAGCCAAGCTGGTTAAAAGCATCCGAAATGTGATCATATCGCCTACGGCCCGTCACAACACGTGCTGCGAAGTTGACAATTTTTGGACACGATGGATTTGAACTTTTCCGCACGAACCATATACGGACAAACAGTACCGCACAATTGACAATACAAGAGCTTCAACAATAGCCTTGAGAGCGGCTCGCGGTATAACGTGCCCCGCATGGCTGAGGGCTAACAAAATTCCAAGTGGATCATGCGTTCAGAATTCGTCAATGACGGTTGGTGGTGCACCAGTGACTCGAAAAGCGCGTACCATTTAGGCCATTCAGATACTTTTCCGCTGAACGTAGGCAATGACAGCCGCGGAAGGCTTGCAACAAAGGAGGACGGACCAACTCTTCCTACGGCACCTTCACCCTCTCTTCCGACAGGATAATCGCTCAGATCTACCAAATAATCTCGAACACAACGGAGAGATTCCTGATAATTCTTATCTGCATCTTCCAAATACACCTCGGCCGTGGATATATCATCAGCGTTACACAGAGACATGATATACCCGTCGCCGGACTCGTGCAATGCTTCCATAGCTTCATCAAGCTTCACATTTATATCAAGCATTTGCTCCTTGGTGCCATTACTCACGATCAATATGGATGCTCTGTTACGAGTACGTGTGAGGGCGGCCAGTTTCCTTGCTCTCACCAGTTTTAGCTCGCAAGACATGATTGAAGGTTACTATTTGGGCGAGAATAAACCGAACATATTCACTCGAGACAGAAAGCTCCTTTCGAGGATGGATGGACTATTTTTTACAATAGACTTCAGAGCAGGACAGTAAAGGAGATGAAGACTAAAACTTTGTTGTCGACGACAGGAATGGAGAGACGTAACGAGCTTATATGTGATGTATTTTTGCTGATGATGAATGAAGAGACAAACGATGATGAAATGCGGTTTTAGTCTTTATCACTCCTCATCCTCAAGTCTTGTTTCCCTTACAGCATTATCCTGTTCAACTTTATCCAATCAACGATCAATCAATCAATCTATAAGTCAAGCTAATTTTGAGCAGTTTTAATTCATATCTAATCTATGTTTTTTACATCATACAAATTGTTTCAAAAGACGATCAGGGCCTAGTTTTTTGCTCTTTTTCTTATTTTAAATTTGACCAAAATATATCGCGAGATCTTTTCGTGGCAAAGATGTTGCCGGGTCCTCCTCACGGAGAAGGACCCGGCGTCAACAATATATTTATATATATATATATATATATATATATATATATATATATATATATTGACCCTAAAACCACTAGTCTGGAATTGCGCCAGGGTGCCACATTCCCTTTAAAGGAAATATGCCACCTTTATAGAGGGACTTGAGTGAGATAGTAAGTATGTATATAAGCATCCGTAAAACCCCAAACAGGATACGTTGGGAGTGAAATCCGCCCCGGCGGATCATGCTGTACCCTCCGAGCAGCGAGAGAAGGAATTTTGAAATGTGTTAGAAGATGCTCATAGGAAAGAGAGGGTGCTTGTCCTGATGGAATGTGGTGGATAAGCCACACAGGAAACTTATGTTGAACCCGATCGACCCGAACCTTATGGGAGTCAGCCGCCCCCGCCCAGACAACGCTGCAATATTCGAAAGTGGAACGCACGTTGCAGTAGTATGCAGCCAGCAGAGCATTGCTGTTGAATTTTGACGTGAAACCACTCTGGAAAGATCGAATGATCATTCCGAGAGATTGATTGGCCCGCTTAACTATATCATCTACATGATTGGCAAAGGTGAGTTTAGAATCGGTTGTGACTCCAAGATCGCGAATTGTTTCAACCTGCTCCAGTACCGAGGTGCCTATATAGTACTTGGTCCGGACGGGTGCGCGCCTGAGGGTCATCATCAAGGGTTTGCATTTTGATGGATTTAGTGTTAGTCCCCACCTGAAAGACCATGCTGTGAGGCGATCAAGGTCCTCCTGCGGCATTCGTCCATCAGGTGGTATACTGTAGAGATGCGGAGGGTTTTCGAGCTTGCAGTACGTGAAAGCAATGGGCTGTTCTCATCGAAAGATTCAAGGTTACCTAAAAGAGGACATGATGCCTTTGTAAGATATACATAAACTGAGCTATCAGTCACGGAGAGCACACGGAAAATTCGAATTTACTACCTTGCACTCTGCTGCGTCATCCAACACTGATAATAATGAGGGAAATCAAGGAAGCAAGGCCGGTGTCCACATGGCCGTCGTGGTTCGAGATAATCGTAGGTAAGTGGTTCAGTTGCACAACGGTCCGAAGGCCGTTTTTCCACTTGTTAGCACAACTTTCGAAAATCCCAGGTGAAGCTGTAGATTTAAATACCAGCTCAGATAGGATGAGTATCGGGAATTCTCATCCTGTCTGATTTAATGCCCATCACCCTAACTCCCTCGTCCCGCACCTGTCCGTCTGAAGCACTACGCGGTTTTATCCCTGGCCCCGGTGGGGGTGTTTGAACACCCCTCTAGGGTTTTTCCAGTGGCACGAAAAAACGGTGGCGCAAAGCGCCGCCGTACCTACTTGGCACATCTTATCCTCGATCAATTCCGCAACTTTCCCAAAAATTTTGATTTTGGATCATCTCAGGCATGTTACCAGTGCAGGTCAAGTGACCTCACCTCCAAAAATGTTTAACCCGCGCCCCACCGGGGGTCCGGCGCCGTTTTCGCCCAACCGGGGGCCATATCCGATGTAGGGGCCATAAGCAACATATCCTTGATCAGATTATCCAAGTAGCGAGCGATTGGCGAAGCCGGTATTTGAGAGAAGGGATAGAATTCAGTTTTTCGTCGCTGAATCGCCTCTGAGTAGGCCCTCCCCTACGATTCCTGGAACGAACCCTGGTGAGAAAAGCCAGTTGGCTCGTCCGGAGGCCCTGTTCAATGTGCAATATTTGTATCATATTTACTCATGTATGCTCGCAGCTAACCAGCGTAGAGGAGCAGGGCTGCTGATAGGCTGTGAGCAAAGCAGAGTAAAAGTTCGTTTGTATGAACAGTAGGTACTGGTAAAATAGTATACCTTGAATAGAGCCCAGAACAGCGGACCAGGTCAGCCTACGGCACCCTTATCCACTGCCTGCGCTATTTTCGTACACGCCACTGCCTGTGGGTCCGATCAGCCCTCCCCCCGTATCGCGGGAACCAGCGGTAATACGGAAAAAATTGCAACGGCTTTAGATGTACCTCACCGTCTTCTACTTTGTGTCCGAGTTGTAGTCATGTCTTTTGACCCGTGACGTCACAGTGGGACAAAATTGGTCGATTTTGGTTCGATTTAAAAAAATCATGTATAACTCGGGACCCATGAGCCCTAGAACAAACCAAAAAGCATCAATGTGCTTGTCTTAACCCAAGGATTTGAATTGTTCGCAACATGACTTTGACGGGCACGTATAGCCTTTCGCTGCGTCTTAAACTCTGATCTCATCGCAACATGACTTTGTAAGATTACGTTATGATCTAAATAATGACTTTCCAAGGTCATGCTACATATTTTAGTCCTTGGGTCAGGCTAACTATTATGATACAAAATGTAAGAATGTATCTTGTTACGTTCAAAATTTATAGACACAAGACATTTCGAAAACCTTGACATTTGGTGACCTCTGGTGACCTCGGTATTGACCTGACCTCAAAGTGAATATCAGATTGCTAATTTATCATTTCAAGAGCTTTTGAATGATGTTTAGAAACTTGATCTAGCTCTTCTAGAAACTGAGTTACACCCTGGTTTTGTCAGCCTCATTTTAGAAAAACAGAATCGCCTTATGTTGGTTTAGCAATGACGTCATCGGTTGTTGACCTAGCTTCAATTTCTGGTCCTAATTTGTCAAATTAATCACCCTAGAGGCCTGCAATGCAATGTGCATATCATTTGAATCGGCTCAGAATCATTCGCGAAAAACTGAGTGGGTCCAATCGAACCCCCAGGCGATGATGGGTTACGCAAATAGAATTGTAGTTTAGTGGGCTGGTTTAAATGTGGCAAAGTTCGTTTTAGCCCAGTTTTGTTGGGCAGTATCTACACGTGGAACAGTAGAAGTAGGTATGTGCTCTGGCACAGTCCAGTAGAGAGCAGGCTGTAGGTCGGTAATCCTGGGCGGGCTGAAGTCTGGGGCGGGTCTGGGCGTGGTCCGGAGAGCTGCTT
This sequence comes from Lepas anatifera, assembly GCA_034440635.1. Lineage (NCBI taxonomy): Eukaryota > Metazoa > Arthropoda > Thecostraca > Lepadidae > Lepas > Lepas anatifera. Next base: position 27,934 of record JAOTON010000928.1, read on the forward strand.
CCCCTGCTCAAAATCAGCCTGCGCCCGGAGTTCTGCGGTATCAATGTTGCGGCCATAATCCACCTGCACCTGGCGTTATCCGATCCGGGACAGGAGCAAAATGTTTGCTGGGTTGCAGCTCGTGGTGCCTTCGCATACGCGGTGATATGAATGTATGTAGTTAAAATGTAATCATTAAACCCATGATTACGTTCGAGTAAAGATAATGACGTTTTTTTACTTGTATTTTTGTCCATTTTAATGCGAGGTTTACCATAAGGTAAGTGCATACCACTTTCCATGCACTTCACCACCTCCTACCACTCAATTCGCAATGTAAATAGATGCCCCAGAATGCAGAGCTCTTTGCAAAATTCTCAGCCATCAGAAACGCACTCAACATTATCTTCATCCTGCACACATCAGCCGTTCCAAAACATCCAATTCTCAAGGAATTTCTCCTCCTTGCTTGTCCATAGACTCATATGTTTCAATTTCCATCTCTATCCTTATGCAATCCTTCAATAAATGCAAGTCTAGGTTCTCGTGGTGATTGATAGCGTCTTTGCATAATATGATGACAAGATTCACAAAATTATGACCTGTAACACCCAACAATGCTTCTCTCCGAGTTATTTCAATTTCGTGCAAGTCATTCGAAGAGTTTACACGCGCAATAGAAGGGGTCTTAAAGTGCCCCCTATTTTTTCGAGGAGGTCGGAGAAACGTTCACCGCCAGAAAACACTAGTTGGCCGCATTTGAGAGAATTGGTTGATCCCGTCGATCGGTGAAGGAATTTTGAACACCGGTCAATGTTTTTTTGTACTCATAGGATTTCCAAGCCGGACGTATATTTTGAGACCATCGCAACGCGCGCTCGCACCAATTTTCCTGCACTTTAGGCCGCATGGTGACGTCATAACGTCATATAATCAGGTTATAGGCCAATGTCAACCCACACGAAGGTGAAGGTTAAAGGCCACAAATCAAGGTCATTGACACCAGTATATCGGTCAGGTGGCATTATGCAGTAAACGTATCTTATGCTATGACTTCATAGTTAAGGCTGCTCAAGGTCAAGGTCAAGGTCACAGGACAAGGTCAAATGCCTTTTTCAAGGTCAACCCCTCATTTCCCGCCTAAAGGCTGCTATAGTGCCTGTTATATTATACATTATTGGGAATATTCCTTATAGTTACGTGGTAAGTCATTGACCTTGGATGACCTTGACCTAAAAATTTCCGGAAACATTGTGTGGGACGTTTCCTCTGTGACCTTAGTTCACTTTTGTGTTTTATCGTTTTCGCATAATCACGGCATTTCCCGATAGGCCTCCAGTACGGTCCTGATTCAACACCTACGAACTCGTTTGACCTTGAAAATATTGACCTACGTCAATGAAACTTCGATATAAGTTAGATCGTCATCGCCCCAACATAACCCCAACAAGCGTTTTTCTAGCCCTCTGGGGTTCTGAGAAATCAGGGAGGCACTTTAGGACCCCCTTCATAGCGCGTTGGCGCCAAACCCCTCTCAACTGCGCGTGTTAAGCAAAGTGTTAACCTCTGGCCAAAAACGCCTAATATGACGACATTACCAGTATTTTGGACAATTGTATCACGAAACAGAGCGCACTTCTTGTACATTTCCTTATCTTCAATCCTCATTCTATAGAGTAGGCTTCTTGTTCCTGCTATTGTGGTTTTTACGTTGTATTAAGACCATCTGCAAGTGCACCGAACGTGCGTTTAACTATATCATGTTTTATTTTTCCGGCCAATTAACACGGGCATTGACGGGGGCGGGTACCCATTCCCCTCGGGTTTTTCGGAGATAGCAGACAAACGGCGGCGCGTAGCACCGCCGTACTTGGCATACCTTTTCCTTCATCATTTTTACAACTTTTGTGAAAATTTTAAGGTTAGGTCATCTCAGATCAGGTCACCAATACAGGTCAAGTGACCTGACCTCAAAGAAGTTTAAGATAGCATAAGTCGGAACTGGGTGAACTTATCCGATTGAAACTCATATCACATAATGGGCCCACCAAGTTCTCTAAAATATGTTCTGGTATTTTTGATATTGATGACCTAAGGTCAGGTACGAGCCATGACCTCTCCATTGGAAATACATGGGAAAATTGTTTTCACTGAATAACTCAGTAACCGATGGTGATAGAGCGTTTATTTTAGCTGTATTAGACCTTGGCTTTGCGGTTCTAATGATATGCATTTTATATAATTTTATCCTGACCTGACCTCAGGTCAGGTCAAATCCTTGATTTGACCTAGCAAGGTCAAATTATATATCATTCGATTCGACTTGCTGCAAGGATTCATATGGTTCAAGTTGTTTTGCTCTATCTGTACTTGTTCAGATGTAATGGTCGAAAATCTTAATTTACATATTATCCCTATGACGACATGTTTTGACCCCTCGTGACCTTAAATGTGACCTGACAAAAAACTAGTTCAAAATATTTTCGATGGAGGAGTGGATGGGCCACCCAACGCCGTTTACCGTTTTTCGCTACCATTCCGTGGTTCTCGAGATCTTATGGGGGGGGGGCGGGTACCGGCCTCTCCCCCGGTGAAAGCGAAAGTGGCTCAGACCCCCGTCAATGCGCGTGTTAATGTTACCCAATTCAGTTTCCCAGAACAATTCCCAAGTGTTTGCACTATATTGGAATTGATTTCTTAAAATTTTGTCGTGAAATGGCCGTGCTTCACGCTTTTGTTTGAAAGGGAAATATATTTGTGGACACCTGCGGCGGAACTGGGGGGTGGGTGGCTCTGGGGCACGGTACCTCCCCTTAAATCAGAAATTTTAACATTTACCCTTTAGCGTTGACTGGAAAGAAATGGGTTGAAAAGACCATAGTGCCCCTCACCCTCTTAAATTCGGACGTACCGTCGTCATTGCTTGAGGATGTATAGGTGGACCCATTTCTGAGAACAGAGTTACTTGATGACGCATTTATATCCTCCACATTAAGCATTAATGCATCGTTAGATACAGGAGTGACCGGGGCTGCTTGAACCAGTTTTTACATTATTGCCCACAGTTTCCAATCTCTTCATGATTTCGAATCTTTAAGAATGTAATTTAAGGAACGGTCGTTTTAGCCCGGTGTGGTGTACTTCGTTTTCGTGCATATTGATGTATATGACAATGGTGATCTTCTAGAAATAGCTCTGCATCTGACTGAAACTTCCTCGTGTCTGAAACAGGTTGAAACCAGCATTACTTTACCTAAAGTTGGCCAATCAAAGGAATTGCCTCCCCAGGGTGATGTCACACAGGGATATGGCAGCGATATGCCTGCAGTAATTAGGGAACAACCTTTAAAAAGACCGCAGAGTTAATGTAAGACGCACATATTTTTAATTAATTGGAGTTAAATCCTTTTGAAATGACAGATTTTAGAATTAGACTAAATGAACAAGTATGACGAATGAAAAACTAAATTAATCTAAAGAAAAATCTACCTGTCAAAGACATTTCAAAATTATCAATTTCAGCATGAAACCCTATGGGTAAAGGGAAGTTTCATTGCCAGTGAGATGTGATAGTAACGGTGCCTCTGGATTGGTGGTTGAGCCCGGGTTGAATCAGCTACTCAGAGCAGGTTGTAATGTGCAAAACGAGTGCAATGAGCAAGTTATGACAGTTTTCTAATTACCTTTTTTTACTTTCTCGTCCCCAAATCTTGACCAAACATGGTGATTGCTCAAGCGTGATATATTTAAGTTCGCCTATTGTAACATTTTCGGTTTTTATTCCATGTCTGAAACTGTTTATTTTAAATCAATATTGCAGCCCGCCAAAAACTAATTATTGCTTCAGCACTTAATAACACAGGCATCACGAAAGTGCCAAAAAAGTTAACAAGCGCGGTGGAGATGTCCCAAAGTGTCCCCACCTATTTTTCCAAGGTGACCGTAGAACCATTCGAAGCCGGAGAATGCTACTTAGCTAAATTTGAGAAAAATTATGAGCACATCGGTTGGATGCTACCTACTACTTGGTACTAATGGTGTGTACTAACAGTTGCTAATCCCCTCAGTTCCGAAACGGTATCACTTTTCAGCCTCGGTATGTTGGCCTCAAGGCAGCCTGCGTCACATATAATCCAATATGGTGTCCGTCACCTCGGCTGAGCCGCGACTGACACGGGACACCCGCTCCTCTCAGCACGGAGTTTGCACGGCCGGATCAAAGTCCTGCAGGCCGGCAGACAAGGTCGTATCACTACCGTGGCGATTTACACAGTGAAAGTGAATCGCCATCATCGCCGAATCTTCACCCCGGGGTCAGCACTCTGCAGGGTGTCGTGCAAACCCCGCTGACCTTCACCTGTACACCTGACCGGCAGGACTGGCGGACGCGGCGATGGTCGTTAGGTTGTGCAACGACCCCTTGGATGTCCGCACCAGTGGACTTCGGCTATCTCCTCCCGTTCGTTGTGAAGCTGCCACGAATGACCACGTTTTCAGTGTGGCAAGCCTGTACTGGCACGTGACGTGTCTACCTCTCCCACCTGTGGCGAAAGATGCATAGCAGCTTACTCAGTCCATGGCGCAACCAGGGTCCGCGTCGGACTACTAGATAAGGGTCACCGGCACGGCACAGTGTGCAATAGATATTATCAGAAAAGATGTTCAGGGATATCGCGTACTCACCAATGCCAACTGGTCACTATTGTGTCAAGCAGGTCAATGGTATAAATCGTAGCAATTTTCCATTCTTCAAGGAGCCCGCAACGCAGACAAAATCAGTTGATCCAGTATGGTGCCTCATGTATGTGTCGTTTTGATGTCTTTTTGATGTGATTTTGCTATTCATACTGACGAAGGTGCTTTGCCACCGAAACGTCTGTAAAAAGATAAATGTCAAGTAAATTAATAAAGAATTGTCAAGTATATATATATATATATATATATATATATATATATATATATATATCGGTGGTTTCCTCACTTACTCCTGGCAAGACAATTTAAACAAGATAATTGATTACAACTTCGCAGTTGTATACATTTTCTATCCGGATACTGAACCTTTTCTCACTAGAATGTTAAACATACAAACTTAGCAAGTCTAGATAATCATAGAATGCTTACTCTTAGAATTTCCTCAAAATCATGTAACGCAATAGCGCTAAAACTAACTTGGTGCACCCTTTAATTGATCCTTCCCACATTTTTCGAGCGCAGCGTCTGAACTCGAGGCGGCACCAGGTCATGTCACAATGAAAAATTAAATGGCATATTTTCTATTCGGATGTATTAAGCTCCCTGCAGATCGCAATGAAAAATTAACGAACATATTTTCTATTCGAATGTATTAACCCGCGCCCCGGTGGGCCTCGGAGCCACCTTCGCCCTGGTGGGGGTGTTTGAACACCCCCTCAAACTCGGCCCCTATGCAGGATAGCGAAAAAACGCGAAGACTGGTGGATGGCTCTTAAAAATTCATGAAGAAACTATATCAGTCACTTTTTGGCTCAGGTCAATATTGAGATCATGACAGGTCAAAGAATGTGGGATCTTGAGTAGAGTTTTTGGGATCTAGCGTCTGACAGAGTTGAGTTAGAACAATTTCTTAGGCGTCATTCGCCTCCGTTCGTCACAGCAAATCGAATAATCTATGATATGATCATGCTAGGTAAAAAATGGCATGACCTCAGTTCAGGTCAAGATCACTTTTTCTATAGCATACTCAATATGCATATCAATTGACTCTCAATAGCAACCTTAACGCAATTATATCAAAAAAAGCTGTATCATCATTCCATGCAAAATTATTGACATAAGCCTGAAAATTGCTTAAATAGCCCCAAATGACCTCTCAGAGGTCACAGGTCAAAGCTTTTAACATGAGCCTGGAAAAGGGCACAGGATACTACGATTTGGAGAATATGAAGGTGTTCTCAGCTGTATCTACACAAATACAGCCTAATTTTTGTTTTTCGAATGTATTTCCAATGAAGAGGTCATGGTCTGTACTTGACCTTAGGTCACCAATATGAAAAATCCCGGAATAATTGTTGTAAACCTTGGTGGGCCCATTTTGTGGTACCTATAAGTTTCAATCCGATAGATTCACCAATTTCTTACTTATACCACCTTAAACATTTTTGGAGATGAGGTCACTTAACCTGCACTGATGACCTGATCTAAGATGACCCAAACTTAACATTTTGGGGAAAGTTGAGGAAGTGATCAAGGGTAAGGTGTGCCAAGTACGGCGGCACTTCGCGCCGCCATTTTTTCGTACAGCTGGAAAACCTGAGGGGGTGTTCAAACACCCCCCACCGGGGCGAGGGCTAAGTTCCCCTGCAGATGGCATGCAGTCCATATGCCTGATCTATGCCTGATTATTGATTCCCTTAGAATAGGGTCTGCTGCAGAAGCTCAATACAGACACAGGACAAAATAATAGTGTTTCTTGCACGTAAGTTAACTTTTCTGTCTAGCCTTTGTCTCTGTTTCAGTGCCTAGATGCGTGAGCAGGGGAGGGGGACATATTCATGTTCCCAAGGTGATTGCTGGTTTTAAGCAGCTAACCACTGTCATATGTGGAAACATGGGTGTAGCAGCTGCGCAGGGATGTCTAGGCACGGGCCAGGCATTCACGTGCCAGACGCTACAACCAACGTGCCGGCCATCTCACGCAGCAGCTGACACAATGCGTGACCACCCATGTGACCCATCCGTGCCACTCCCCCAGCACTATTTAAACTCGGCCCATCTCTTTTTCAATACATTCTGGCTCCAACCTCCGGACTTTCAACATCTCAGTACACACATGACACTGGTGGCAGCGGTCAGATTCGAACCCACGCCTCCGGTGAGACTGGTGTTGGAAGAGAGATGGGCCGAGTTTTAATAGTGCTGGGGGAGTGGCACGGATGGGTCACATGGGTGGTGACGCATTGTGTCAGCTGCTGCGTGAGATGGCCGACACGTTGGTTGCAGGGTCTGGCACGTGAGTGCCTGGCCCGTGCCTAGACATCCCTGCGCAGCTGCTACACCCATGTTTCCACATATGACACCACCACGGGTCCGGTGCTACCTTCGTCGCACCGGGGGCATCGAACCCCATCCCCCTTTACTCGGAAAATATGGGGATTGGCGCAAATCTGCAAAGTGCATTGGAAAGCTGATGTAAATTCAGCATTATTTTACTTCACATGTTTAAGCGATCATGTCAATGTTTTGATCTCCGGAGTTCAAGTTGGGTCACGATAGGCTATTTCCACTAAAATATGCAATGCATCTGGACATAGCTCTCACGCCGTTAGAGCTATTGAGATCTGGTAAAGTACATTGGATGGGAAAAGGCCAGGGCTGTCTTCGTTATGTGAAACATAATGACCTCCCTCCAGTGGTTTGACCTCCAAAGGCACCTCTTGACCTAACATGGTATGAGGTCTTGAAAAATCAGAAAGTGACTTTGCCTATATCAAATGAAAGAATGAAAGCCAGTGACAACACATACATAATGACGTTTAATTTAGTGCTCTGGCTTGATAAGGTCAAAAGTTATCGTAAAAATACTGTTGTTGACCCCTGATGACTTGTGATAACCTCAGACAGAACAAAGGGAGAATATCGCCCCTGGAATTCGTCCAAGGGTGTTCAAAAATGTTTTTTGTAGAAATATGAGCATTTGCAATCATTTTTGTGACTTTTAGATCATAAGACAACTCTTCCCCATGCTTTTACAATAGGAGAGGCAGGGAATATTTTAAGCTACAAAGTGGTGGGCATTTTGCCCACCAGTCCCCTATGCTATGTCCACCAGTGAACGGCCCTGGACGGCCCAGCGCCCACCACTCACCAGTCATCTGATGCTCTAAGAGTGCCCTTTTAGTGGGAATTTGTGCCCTTTTCAGCCGAATGCCCACCAGTCCCAATTCCTTAAAATATACCCTGAGGAGAGGTCACCTCGTGACCTGACCTCAGGCCACTAAATGTAAAAAAAATATATATATATATATATATATATATATATATATATATATATATATATATATATATATATATATATATTTACATACGATATACAGTATACATACAGTACATACATATACATACGGATATACATTTCGTAGACCCTGAGGGGATCATTACCTAAGTGTAGAAAGTTTCAAAGCGATCGGCTTAGCAATGCAGCTATGGTAAAGCTCAAAAGTTTAAGTGAGGTGATCTTGGTTGACCTTGCCTGGTGACCTGACCTAGTGTGGCCCAGGGTAAAAGGTTTCAGGAATGGTGGAAACATTATGGAGTAAGAGGTAGACACCTCAACTGTGGCGCTGCATCTAACTAGTCGTTTTTGTTTTATTCTGAAAAAAACTTGAGGGGCCATCGATGGCCCCCGGTGGGGCGAGGGTTAAGGCACTCCCACCCGTCACCGCCGACCAAACCCCCTCGGATTTTCGTGAATTATTCTGAGCCGATTCAAATTAGGTGCGCGTCGCTTTGCAGGCCTCTAGGGTGATCAAATTGACAAATGATGACCAAAAAATTGGCATTGGATCAGGTCATATTAACGATTTATAACGTCATTGTTAAAATCATGTAAGGCGATTCTGTTCTTCTAAAATGAGGCTGACAAAACCGGGTGCAACTCGTCTTCTAGAAGAGCTAGGTCAAGTTTCTAAGCATCATTGGAAAGTTTTTGAAACGGAAAATCTGCAAGCTTTCATCCATTTTGAGGTCTGGCCAATGCAAAATTCATCGGAGGTAACCAAAGATTACGGTTTTGAAATGCTTGTGTCCATAACTCTTGAACGAAAAAAGAGACAGTCTCAAATTTGGTATCATTGTAATGAGCATGAACCAACAATTTAAATGATGTGCAACATTACTTTGAAAGGCTATTATTTGACCGCCATAATTTGACCTTACAAGGTCATGCACTTATTTTTAAATCCAGTGTCAAGATGAAAATATTGATACATTTTGTGTTGTTCTAGGTTTCACAGTTCCCGAGTTATAAGGTAGGTACTCGCTAAACGGGCATAAATGTGACCCATTTTGTCCCACTGTGACGTCATGGGTCAACGGATATAGTTCAAACTCGGCTCCAGAGTAGATGACAAGGCACTCCCAGTGCCGTTTCAATTATTTCCGTATCACGTCCGGTTCCCGAGGTCGTAGGAAGGCCTGATCAGACCCCCAGACGGTGGTGTGTACCAAAAGAAACCAGACGGTGCCGGGTTAGCTGAGGGAGTTCGGTGCCTGGAATCAGTCTGAATCAAAGACGTGTTTGAAAATAAACCGGGAAGGTTTTACGTTGCTCCAATTTCGTACGTTTCCTCTTTGAGATAAATGAATTCAACCAGGAGCAAGTAAGTGAAGATCTAACTTGCGCAATGGAGAGGGGTCTTAAAGTGCCCCTCTCTCTGAGATATCAAAAATCAAGATAGTTATAAAAGTTATCATTTGTGAGCTTCTGTGTGTCATGTGGATCAATAAATTTTACAATAAGGTTTGTTGACCCAAACCAATACCCACAAGTTCAAACGAAGTCGTAAATGTCATATATGTCACATATGTCACTGGGGACCTACTGGCAAATGCCGCCAGTATAAGGAAAAAAACTGAGAAAACCCTGAACGCGGGCTAAGGTCATGAAGGGAGGGTTCCACGAAATGTCCTCTAAACATTTTGCGTCAATAACGTTCGTGGTCATTGACCTATGCCGTCACAATATAATATGTTCCCAATAATGTACAGTATAACTAGCTCTATAGGAACAGTTGGACGGGAAATGAGGATTTGGCCTTGATCAATGCTCTTGCCCTGTGACTTAAATTAACACTAGCACGTACACGAGTTTTCGCCACCTTCGCCCGTACAATGGTTGTTCATTGTTGCTACCCCCCTCGCGATTGGCCCCTAATTGACGTAGAGCTCTGCTGTAAAAACAAGCCTATTGGTCGTCAAGAGTACTCGTGATTGATACCAATTTTTATCTTAGGTCATAAGGTCACCTTCCAGGTCAGGTCAATGACCTGCTTTTTGCCCTGTTGCGGCCCATTTTGCCGTTCTGGCTGCTATTGACCGGAATTTTGGTAATTTGGTAATAAATCACATTTGTATGGTCATCAAGTTGAGAAACTGACATTATCGCCTCGATCCATATGCTATACACCTAGGTGACCCATCTAGATAATGTAGGAGGTGAGGTTACACAGAAAGAAATTTTTACAAGGGCAAACCTTGTCAGACCCTTGTTTACATGGAAAATTACTAGGGTAAAACGCAAAGCTTGTACGTTCAAAATCCATGCCACGAAAACAAAGGGAAATACAAGGAAAAACCATGTAGAACAATGGTAGAACCATAGTACGACAAGGGTTGCTAGAGGACGTTGTACAAACCTTGTAACTTCACCTACATGGCAAAGGCAATGACTGACAACGTCCCCACAAGCCCTCTACTAGGTCATGATTACCCCATAACAAGGGTAGAACAAAGCCTTGTGTCCGCCTTGTACGCAACCGCAGCCTTCCTACAAGAGCGTGACGAGATTAGAACCTTGCTTACACAACCGCTTTACCAGTGCGTAACGGGGAGGGAACAAGGGTGTTGCAAGGCTTCTTACAAGGGTAAAACGAGACTCGGATTACGTCTTTACAACAGCGGCAGATCCAGGACTTCATTTCGGGGAGATGGAAGCTTGGGCGCTCGCGCCTCCCCCGCCATAGTGTCTGGACAGCATCCGACTACGCATTTACTTTAGGCACTCTGACATTTCATGGTGTGGAAGGGGGCTTGAGCCCTCTTAGCCCCTCCCCTTGTACCTACCTCTGCTTCAAAAGGAACTTTTCAGTCTCTATGCGAAAGCTAAAGCGTTTTCTGGCCCCAAATGCAACAGGAAGACCATCAGTAGAAAAAGGGTAAGCATTGAGCCACCTCTCAAGCAAGAAAATAACCCGCACGTTGTCTTACCCATATCGGTAAAACACAACATCACTGATCAGGCGCCGATCCATCTGATGATACCAAGATCATATTGGAACTCAACTCACCCTATTTTTCAAACGGGCCCATAAGGCAAACACAATTAGGTTCTACCACTGCAGGTACCTAAGCCACATGATCAAATAGTCTGTGCTCGTTTGACACGAAAATATGAGCCTTAATACCAATATGGCATACATGCCTGAAGTAACCACATACCTACTTACCTGGACCTGGATTGACCATTCCAAAATGCCTCACTTTTCAACTATTGGAACAGAGAACAATACTTTCCACTCGCAGATCACTGACAAATATTCCAGCTTCCAGAGTTCCACGATCGATTAAAATAAGTCACATTTATTCGAACCTACACGGCATGCGTGCCAGGCAACTGTGTATTGCCACGGGTAAACAGAAAGCAAGATGGCGACCGTAACCCGAGCCGGTATTTGAAACCATAGTCAAACGACAATGGCCGAGCAAGGGTGCAACAACGCCCTAGCTTTACCTACCAGCTATTTACAATGTCACTACAACGCCTAGTATTCAGTTAGTGCAGCGCTGGTGCGCAAGCAAGGTATGAACCAGGTATGAACGAGGCGCGCACTATTGTGGCACAAGGCAAGGTTGTCATTCCGTAGTAATTGCATTGCTTTATACTAGTGACGTAACCAGGGTTGTTTTACTTTGGCAATTGAACTACGGTGCTACTATTGTTCTGCAATGGTAAAACTTGTAGAAACACAATTTTAAGCTTGTACCTTGTAATAAATTCTTTCTGTGTAATACACGCCCCGTGGGGGGGCGAAATTCACCTTCCCTCCTGGGTTTCCCCAGCCAGATAACACAAAAACTAAGAGATGCAGAACAACGAAACTTAGAGCACCCTATTCCTGATTAATTTTACGCATCTGAGCAATTTTTTATATCAGGTCATTTCAGGTCAAGTGACCCGACCTCAAAACCCAAAATCACGTGTTTGAAGCAGTGCCTAAGGAACATCTGTCAACTTATCAGTTTCAAACTTTCACCATATGATAAGGTCGTTAAGGTCTACAAATCTACTATCTGTGAATTCTGCTACTGTTGACCTAAGGTGGGGTCAATTTTTTGGTCACCCCATTATAAGGATATGGTGAAAAATAGAAAGGGCTCGTTTTCAGTAAAAACTGGATAGATAAACCTAAAAACCTCAAATCGTGTATTCCTGCCACAATCTTGACCATAAAATTGAGTTTTTGACCATTTTACCTCTCAAAGGTCATGTCAGGTCACAGGAGCATACAATGATTGTTTTGCCAATAACTTCTTACTGAATTGAGATAAAGCTCCCATTTTGCTTGCATTGTGCTTATATTGTCACGGGGAGTCAATTGATATGCAACATAATCATACCAGGTCACCATGTGACCTTGACCTAGCTCGATATGAGGTCATTTTCATCATTTGACCCAGCAAGGTCATATCATACATCATTGGATTTGCCACGATGAGAGAAAGCCAATGATGCATAAATATTTTCTTTAGCTTTGCTCAGTAAAAATCTAGATAGGTTAACGTGCACCGCCCTGTTGTATGCCTATGGAACCTTCTTTGACCTGTGCTGACCTCAATATTGACCTGACATAAAACATTTTCCTTATAATTTATATTCGTCTCGTCAAGAGCTTTCAAACGTCGTCCGTAATTTTCCTTTAGCTTTCCTGGGACACTAGATACAGAGGGGAGGGAGGGGGCGTTTTTCGCCCCCCAGCGGGGAGCGTCTTACCAGGGACCCCAGCGGGGCGGCGTGTTAAAGGTCAAAAAGGCCACTGGCCGGTAAAACTCAATATCTATATATTCAGTTTCAGGTAGGTAATTTTAAACGCTGGATTCGAATTAAGCACTTTAAACAACGTCAAAGGTTTCTGTCCTTAAAATATCAGGTCATCAGGTCAATTTCCAGGTCAGGTCAATGACCTGGTTGAACTCAATGAGCAGGTAAAAAGGCCAAGTCCCTATTGGAACCAAATCAACTAGTTCAGTGTCCACATGATTTAAATGGGCTATTCATAAGCCATTTTGCATCATTTACGCCAATTTAGAGCGTGTCTAATCATTAGTCACCGCTGCCACGCCCCTTCAAGGTCAAATAAGGTCAAATTTCGAAAAAGGTCTAGTCCATATAAAATGCAAACTAACTAGTTTAGTGTCCATATCATTCAAATTGACTTTTCATAAGCCATTCTGCATCATTTACGCCAAGTAAGTGCTTGCTTCATCAGCTGTTTTTGTTTACACCCCTTTCAAGGTCAAACCAGGTCACAGGTCGAAAAAGGTCAAATCTGTATCGGACGCAAGTCAACTAATTCGGCGTTCATCTCATTTAGAAATACCGGATTGAAACACGCATCTGAAGTCGTTATTCGACGCAGAGTTATCGCTGAGGTCACGCAAGTTCAAATCAAGGTCATTTAAGGTCAATAATGGTCATGAAAGGCCTAACCCGATAAAATTTATCCTCGAAGGTTGGAAGAAAATATTCTTGCCAGTTCATGAACAAATGCTGGAAAGAGGGATGAGGGTCTGGAGCATTCACGTGAAAACGGGTACAAGCGCCCGAATGACCCTAATATGTCTCCAGTCTTGAAGTCATATCTCCGTGACCTTGAAAGGTAGGGAAAAAATTGTTTGTTTCAAGACATGCGCAATGAATGGCCCAGAGGCTATACTAAATGTCAAGACTCTAAATTAATAAGCTCGTTTTCAATTCTTGAAAACCCTTAGGGGGTTTGCAACAACCCCCTGCACGTGGGAGGGTTAAAACAAAGTAGCCATAATTATGAAGTCGCAGCATAATATACGTAATACTGTATAACATCATCTGACCAACAGCACGGTCGTCATTGGCTTTGAAAATGCTGATATGACCTTGATTTGTATCCGTCATGTGAGGTGACCGTACATATCTTCTCCATTATATGGCGTCATTACGTCACCACTCGGTCTATGGGGAGGCGAATTGGTGGAACCGTGTTATTGTGACGATCTCGAAATATAGGTCTGACTTTGAAAGCCTTTAAGTAAAAAAATATTCCCGCACTGTCATAGTTCTGTCCCCAATTGACGCACCCATATATTGTAGCAAAATAGCGTTCTCCGGGTTTGAATGGTTTGGAGCACTTTAGGATCCCTCCACTGCGCCTGTTAAAAGTACGTCTGCGAGAGACGGCATATCAGATCGCTTCACCGTTGTAAATGAGGGTGTAGCGGTAGTTGAGGCGTGTCATCATTGATGAGGAGGATAACGTTGTGAAAAACAGCCATTTGTCGTGTCAGGCATCACGAAAGCACGCAGTACGAAAACAGATGTATTAAAAGCTTCAAGTGAATCAGTCCACTTCATTAAAGCATGTATTAAAATCGCCCCCACCAATGAACGAGCAATCATGTGGTGGCTTTACATACACTTTCTGCATCATCGCATTGCAAATCAAATACAGCAAAAGGTTCTATAGGTTATTGAAAGCTCCTAGCAAGCCATCAATCCTAGGGGTGCTGTTTGGGTTCAGAATAGGGTTCCCTTGCGCATCTAAAGGTGCCCTGGTGGCTCCCAGAAGACCATCAGTCCGAGGGGTGCTGTTTGGGTTTAGAATGGGGTTCCCTTGCGCATCTAAAGGTGCCCTGGTGGCTCCCAGAAGACCATCAGTCCGAGGGGTGCTGTTTGGGTTTAGAATGGGGTTCCCTTGCGCGTCTAAAGGTGCCCTGGTGGCTCCCAGAAGACCATCAGTCCGAGGGGTGCTGTTTGGGTTTATAATAGGGTTGCCTTGCGCGTCTAAAGGTGCCCTGGTGGCTCCCAGAAGACCATCAGTCCGAGGAGTGCTGTTTGGGTTTAGAATGGGGTTGCCTTGCGCGTCTAAAGGTGCCCTGGTGGCTCCCAGAAGACCATCAGTCCTAGGGGTACTGTTTGGGTTTAGAATGGGGTTGCCTTGCGCGTCTAAAGGTGCCCTGGTGGCGCCCAGAAGACCATCAGTTCGAGGGGCACTGTTTGGGTTTAGAATGGGGTTGCCTTGCGCGTCTAAAGGTGCCCTGGTGGCGCCCAGAAGACCATCAGTTCGAGGGGTACTGTTTGGGTTTAGAATGGGGTTGCCTTGCGCGTCTAAAGGTGCCCTGGTGGCTCCCAGAAGACCATCAGACCTAGGGGTACTGTTTGGGTTTAGAATGGGGTTCCCTTGCGCGTCTAAAGGTGCCCTGGTGGCTCCCAGAAGACCAGGACGGCCAGCAGATATTGATGGTGTGGAGCCAGTTCCGCCGAGGCCCAGGGGGAACCCGCCGGAGCTCTGGCCTTGGCCGCCGCCGCCTGCCGACAGATGACATCACGTTCTGTTAGCTCCGCACACTAAGCTTCTGCTTGCACGGAGGTGTTTCGTTGGCCCGCAGTCGCTGGGCGTGCCTACTTGTACCGTTCAGGAGGTACGCCCCAGGGTATGACTTACAGGTTTTGGTCAAACAATCTTTCGGGCCCTCCCTATTTCCGTCGCTTGCAATGGTCTCCAATACTGAAAATCTGCTTGATTTTCGCTTGTTTCGTTGTCAGTTCGTGTTCGATGCATTGCATTACTGTATAATTTTCCCCTGGCCACAATCCATTTCCAAACGTTTGGTTAAAAAATATGTGTGTCTTGAAATTGTTCCAGACAGTGACAAAATTCCATTTTGTTTATCGGACATATCGTCACGGGTCGTGATTTCACCTGCATACGATCTCCAAGCATTGCTCAAGGCGCCCGTACCTAATGTTAAAACATTTGGGCATGAAAACAACGGCTTCGCAAATCCCCATTGGCTATTTCTGGGGATTTAGGCTCACAGCATTTAACCCCCGTCACCCCCTTCCAAAATGAAATAATGAGCGTGCAAAAATGCACACTTTGATGTTTCAGCTAATCCACGTCTCATTCAAAATTCATTTAATGTTTATTATTTTTGGAACTTACCGAAGAAACTTTTCAGTCGGGTATTCTGAGCTATCGCGCCACTAACATTGGCGGAGAGGCTGCCACGAAGAATTGTGTTTGTTTTTACTTTGCGGTGCAGATTTTCAAATTGGTCGCGCAACATGTCATCAATGCTGTTTATTATTATCTGTCTTTCTAAGCTGTTCTTTGGGCATTGCAATAGGCAATGTTGAGGATTTTCAAAGATGTATCTACAGCTACAGCGGGAAGATCCAGTGCTTTGAATTTCATACAGATGGCCGTTTAGATACGACATACCTAATCTCAAGCGAGCCAGGAGAGAGTTCTGTTTCTTCAATTTCTGCTAGATGTCTTGGAAGCCTGTTAACTAATTTGACAGTACCTATTGAGTAAAAGGATGAACAGATGCTACAAGTGTTACCATATGCAATTGTATGCTGTGACAGGGCCCGCACGATACATCAGATACGAGTCGGGGCCATAAAGGTCACGGAGATAAGACATTTCCAAAGGCCTGCGTACGTTGAAGTCAATTTGCACATATTTTGCTCTTTGTCTTGGATTTAGATACATTTACATTTATAAGTTCGGGCGTGCAGGAGCTGCACACAATCAGTTTTCAGTCATCTATCAAAAGAAAGCTCTGTAAAATGTTTCATCACGATGACGGACTAAGCTGACCAGGATACAGGCTTGAGCGGGACATGCAGCTTAAGAAAATATTTCCATAGCAAATACACGGCCATAATTTATTCCTTGTTCTTTGTTTTGCATGGGTACTGTCTATGTAAAAAGCCTTGCTATTTTGACGTGACAGCAACGAAGCAAACCTGGGAAAAATGTGTGAAAAAATATCCCAAATGTGTTTAACCCTCGCCCCACCGGGGGCCATCGATGGCCCCTCCTAAGGTTTTTTCGGGGTAGCAGAAAAACGACGAGACGCAGCGCCACAGTTAAGGGCTCTTTCTCTCCCCCATCATTTTTCCACTATCCATGAAATTTTTTCCCCAGGTCACCCAAGGTCAGGTCACCAGGCAAGGTCAACCAAGGTCACCTCACGCCAACTTTTGAGCTCTATAAGAGCTACATTGCTTAGTCGATCAATTTGGAACTTCCTACACTTCATGACCTCTTTAGGGTCTACAAGGTGTATATCCAGGATTTTTCGATTTCGTGACCTGAGGTCAGGACACGAGGTGACCTCTCTCATTGAAAAAAACATGGAGAAAACCTATCTTATGGTCTAAAAGTCACAAAAACGATTGCAAATGCTCAGCCTGCTCAGGAACGCGTTCTTGGACACTCCTTTACGGATCCCAGGGGCCATATTTTCCCTTTGACTTCTCCAAGGTCATCCAAGGCCATCAGCGGTCAAAAACAGTATTTTAACAATAACTTTTGACCTATTTGAGCTAGAGCGCTGAATCAAACATCATCGTGTATGTCTTGTCACTGGCTTTCATTTGGTATACGGCAAGGTCACTTTCTGACCTTTCGTGACCTCAGGCCATATTAGGTCACGAGGTGACCTCTGGAGGTCAAACCACTGGCGGGCGGTCTTTACGTTTCACATAACGAAAAAGGTCTGCCAATTTCCTACAAAATGTACTTTACCAGATCTCAATAGCACTAATGGCATAAGAGTTATGCCCAGTTTCTTAAGCATTACATATTTGAGTGAAAATAGCCTATCGTGACCTAATGTGACCTCTGGAGGTCAAACCATTGACCTGAGCGCTTAAACATGCGAAATAATTTCTTACTGAATTCATGCGAGCTTTCTGTTGCACTTCGCAGATTTTTTCTAACCCCCATATTTTCGGAGTTAGAGGGGGCCATCGATGGCCCCCGGTGGGGCGAAGGTGGCGCCGGACCCCGGTGGGGCGCGGGTTAAAAGGGAGCTAACCTTGGACAACTGCAGCGATCTCACGTCGGGGACATTGTAAAAATTACACGGATTAGAGTTAAGCTCAAAGACTTTTCTAAGAGCTCGAGTAGGCGATTGACCTATTTTCACTAAACATTGTACAATCACACCCATGGGTGCCAAAAGCAAGGGAGCCGAGAGAGGTGTCCTTCCAAACTGGCAAACAGAGGTAAGTCGCCTCAAAATTCTGATCTGCAGGTAAGTTTTCGGGGTTTCTCTCTCTCATCAGGTTCGACTAAGTAGAAGTGTTTAACTCTTAACGTGAATGAACTGGTGCAGCAGGACATTGGCGGACGCAGGGGGGCCACTCCGGCCATGGCCCCCCAAAGCGCTGGAGGGGGCAAACTATCTTTTGCCCCCCAAACACCGGATAAATTTTTGAAAAAAGGTGTTTACACTAGGTCTGTAGAGCAAAAAAATCTTCGCTCCCCCCCCGAGAGCCATCATGTACTCGGAGAGGTAGCTTATATTAGGTCTGTCGAGCACTGAAAAAAGGTGTTTACACTAGGTCTGTATAGCAAAAAAATATTCGCTCCCACCCCCCAGGAGGAGAGGCAGACATAGTTTTGCCCCCCCAAAAAACTCGGGTCTGCGTCCGCCCCTGCAGCAGCACAGTGCGAGCAACTCGGTTCAATTTCTTTCCGGCCGGTCTTCTCCGAGTCGGAGTCCGTCCCCCACTTAAAAAGCATCCGCCGAGACCCCCAGATTTCTCGATGTTCTGAAGTTCTTTCTATTTTTGGTTATGCGTTCCTAATAATTCTAGGATTTATGTATTTCACAGAAGCTGTCAACACAAAAGCAGAGAACAGCTAGCTTTATCTCTGTTATCCCCATCAGGCAAATACCGACTCTGGGCTGCCAGGGGCCGTTCGCACTGACATCTGTCAGACGGCTTTATATAGAGGGCTAAACACACTGACTAGGTGGTGCGTGAACAGGGGGGGGGGGCAAATACGCTCTGACGAGACGGTCCGTATATCAGGGGCCAAGTATGCTCTGACTAGAGGGTCCGTCTAAAGGGGACCAAGCGTCCCCTGACCGGGCGACTGGGTACCGTGATTGTTGGATTTTGAAGTGGGCATGTGAGCGGGACATGCTCAGTGATAATTTAGGACAAGACACACACACACACACAATATATATATATATATATATATATATATATATATATATATATATATATATATATATATATATATATATATATATATATATATATATGCAAGAATGATGGAACAAGACTGCGTTGCGTGCGTTGATAAGCTTCTTTTGTAACTTTTCTAAATTACGTACCACTGACTTTACTTCAGCGCTTTCATTAGCTATCAGATCTCCTATGATAGTCATAAGGAATAAAGTTCATAATTGCAACCGGTTTCACTATATTCTAATAACGTTATAAAGCATATGAACATTGACAAAATACATTACATTGTGAACTGGAGATACCTGGAGAACTGGGATTCGAACCCAGGTCTCCGGATATCCGGCCCGGCATGTTACTAACTACTACACCACCCAGGACCCTACATTTACTGAACAGGCAATACTGAATTGCCTTCGCTGGAGGTACAAAGAGACCGAATTGGCATGATAATGTCTTGGTAGAAAAAAACGTCATTAAGATAAGTGAAAATACTTGAATGCTTGAAAGAAAATATTGGACTCCTGAGCGGTGCAGTTCCTTGGTAGTTTGGTACTAGATAGGTATATAAGAGTCATTGAAGCTTCATTGTAGTTTACATTAGAAAATGACAATCTACATTGCTGGATAACAATGCTTAAGACCTAAGGTTTTGCTATGTCCCGAATAAACACAGAACACCTTCTCATCTAGGAATGTGGATTTTACCTAACAGATGGTTCTAGATCTGCGACATCTTACCGATCTCATTGGTCTTGAAGAACTGGTCGTTGGAGATTTGGTAGAAGCTCTCCGCCTCCTGGCAGGCAACTGCTTCCTCAGGGTGAGTGCAGGTCAGGGAAGACTGGTCAAACATAGTCTGGTTGCCACAGAAGAAGCTGAACTGCATGGACTCCATCTGCGGAGGGGCGCAGGGGATAGTTAAAAAACTGCAAGATCTCATAGAATATCACCTATGTCTTGATATGTGTTACATATTTACCTAATATTTGATATTAGTTTGAAATATTCATTTACAAGCACGGAAAGATGCAAAATACAGTGAGATAAAGAGACAATGCAGCCCCCAAGGCTTGGAGTTGTTTTGTTCGAGTACCTACTTACATCAAGTTTTCCCTTTGCTGTAGGGAATTAGTTCATAACGACTGCTGAAGCAGAAATCAGAAGAAGGATTAGCGAACGCACAGGTGTTTTTTTTATGGAGATAGGGTTTGAAGTTGATTTGAGGGAATGAGGCAACTTGGTTCCGCTTCTTGGTACAAAAATGGCAAGGTATACACTGTGACGTCAGAACCAGAGCTTAATGTATGAATGGCTAAGGAAATATACATGCTTCATTATTAACATATCTTGCAGTTTTCCTTTACTGGCCCATACCGGGCGGCCGGGGGGGGGCGGGCGCCCCGGGCGGGCCCGGGAGGGGGGCCCGCTTGCGGGGTGCCCCCTGATGGGGGGGTGGGGGGGGCGCCCATACCTATTCATATGCAGAGTTTCAAAAAATCGTTGTTTCACGCATCAACCCCCTTTCAGACCGTGGTGGTTTTAATGGCAATCTACATTGAAAATAATGTTTTTAGTTTTGTTTGTAAAAAAATGGTTAATAAGCCTATAATTTCGTTTTATTGTATTTCCCTCTCTTAAAAATAAACATTTCAAAATAAGCGTGAGGGGCGCGGTAGTGGAGTGGTCAGCGCAGCTGCTTCCACGCAGCCGACCCGGGTTCAAGGCCCGGCGGCTTCCTGAACAAGGAGCAAGCTGGCTCCCAAGAAACCCTTCCAACAGGGAAAGAGTTGGCGACGCCATATGACCCTGGCAGTTGGTGCGTCGATAAGCCCCAATAATTATAAAATAAGCGTGACGTAAAACAATGACCTGGTAGTTGTCTTTGACCTGATCGAATCTGTTTGATTTGAATACAAAATTAACACGAATACAAATGAGGTGTTTTAAACTAAAGAAGAAGGTAACATTAGGAGCGTAGGTGGCATTTATAAATTTCTAATATTTTTATTCACATATTGAAACTACGCCCCCATCCCCCCCAGTCATCACTCGGTCTAAGTCCGTCCCTTTCTTGGTCATCGATAGGTACGCTTTGGCCCCTTCCCTACCACTGCCGGGTCAGAGTACGCCCCCCTTCCCGTCATCGTCGGATCGGCTTCCGTCACCCCCCTGCCGGGTTAGAGTCCGTCCCTCCCCCGTCATCGTCGGATCGGCTTCCGTCCCTCCCCGGTCATCACCGGATCGGTTTCCGTTCCTCCCCCGGTCATCACCGGATCGGCTTCCGTTCCTCCCCTGGTCATCACCGGATTGGCTTCCGTCACTCCCTCCGGTCATTGCCGGTTCGAAATCGATCCCTCCCATAGCCGAACAACTATGGCGTCGACCATAGTTGACAGCACGCAGACTAGTTTTTATTTTTGTATTGAAGGGCCCCATAACACGGAAAATAGGGTTTCAATCACCACTTAGTTATCTTCAGGGTTGTTTGATCTGTACAAAGTTTGACATAAATTTAAGTCCAACAAGATTTTTGGTTCCCATAATTATGCACTTTTCCTCCGATTGCGTCTTAGTGTGGGCGTACATAGGTATAGGGCGAGTTTCTGACTCCACCACTAACTACCGCTGGAATTAAGGATTACTGTGAATCATTTCGATGGGAAACAAACGATCATCTATGTAAAGAAAGGCCACACAGCGACTGAAAAGAGGAAGCGCGATGGTGTTTTTTTTGATATGGTCTCAGCTCTTAGTAAGAGCTGAGACCATAGATACTGAACGGCTGCGAAGCGTCGCAAAAGCGAGGACGAGAAGCAATGGCACGAAGGCTTATTGAGAAAATCATATATCAAACCACTTATAGCAGCCAACAGCCAGGAACCTGGCACTTCCCTGGTTTTGTCTGAACTTGCCTGGCGCTGTTGGTTCAGCGTCGGAACACAGACGTGGAACATGCGGCAGTCGTTGGCGGGGTCAGCGAAGAAGCCGTAGCCCCTGCCGTCGCAGGTGAAGCGGTACTCCAGCTGCTGGCCGAGCACCTGGTCCCAGCCAGCGGCAAGCCGGAAGGCTGGGTCCTCAGGAGCCGCCTCCTCAGGGACGGAGCGCAGCAGAGGCGCCTCCGCCGCCGGCGCCGACTGCAGCAGCTGCGGGAACCCGCTGACTGCCGCCGCCAGCAGCAGGGAGACCACCGCCAGCAGCTGACGGGCAGAGGCGTCGCTGTTACCTGTTTCACTGACCGCTTCCAGCCAGCGTCCAACACGGGTGGTTGAAATTCGGCGATGTCACACCCAGGGAAGAGGAAAATCAAATATCGCATTAATCTGAGCGGAAACGCCGAGTTCATGCTAGGGGATTGCTGCTGCGTATCTGAATTTCGTTCTGAATGATTATCCAAACGTAAGACATGTGCATCTTTATAAAACATTGTTAAACATTATTTAACCCAATTCCTGTCAGGCTCCTGACTACCCATATTCCTTTCAGGGGGCGCAAGCCGGATTCGCCACACCCCTTTCCCCTCCAAGATCCAAAATCTACCCGTTGAATTTTGTAAATTCAAAATGAAGTTGATTTGCCTCAGGCATATTCTAGAGGAAATAGCATCGTAAAAATTGCGTGGGAAATATGCATATGTTTATTAATTTGTTGGATTCTTTATAACTATTGGCCCTGCAGTTTGCTGTTTACAAAACCAATGCATTGGGAGGGCATTGATGCAAAATTGCCGTATCTTTTAGCTAGGTGTGTGAACATTCAAAATTAAATGGTGGATTAAGGTCTGAAATATATAGTAAAATATACCCATTTCACCTGTTTTTGGTTGAAAATATCATCAAACCTCAGATACTGCGTGACATCTTTAATATCGAGAGAAGTGGTACAATGCCCAAAAAATCATCAGAGGCGGATACACTAAAGCAAAAAAGTGGGGCAATATGTCTAATACCACAATGTCTAAAAGACATATAAGTACACATGTTCCTCGGCTATTAATACCCCTCGTGTTTCCAAATCTGTATCCGCCCATGCCATACCCCGAGGGTTTTATGATCTTGTCTCCTTGATCCACTTATCATGAATTTTATTTATTCGGTCTTGCATGCTTGTCCCATCCACTGCACTTATTATAATGAAATACGCTTGCACATTCGTGAAACTACCTTGACTACAATACCTGAACTTGCCTATGGCATCATACCATGATATGCAGTATAGGGATGGAAGAATGACCTGGCAGTTTTTATTCCCCCGAGCGTGCCACAAGCAGTCTATCGACTCTGCAATAGTATAAACTAATGATATTTTAAACCAGTGGCGGATCCAGGACTTCATTTCGGGTGAGGGAGCCTAGGGGTTCAAGCCTTCCCTATCATTGCCTCGGAGCAGCCTCTGGCTATGCATAGGTATACTATAGGCACTCTGAAATTTCACAGGAGGGGGGCTTGAGCCTCCCTAAACCCCTTTGTTTCCGCCACTGTTTGAGCCCCCTCTCCATTCTAGGTTGCTGGAACCGTCTCGGAAAAAAATTATATGAAAATAACAATGAGCTACCACCTGAAATCGTATTTATAGCGTTTAACCATTCTGACTGTCCCTACTAATATTGTTACGGACTGCTTTGCTGTATGAATAATGCATTCTTGACGATAATACCTACTTGGTTCGTGGAAAGATCCTCCTTAAATACATAGCCATAGCTCCACCCGTGGAAAATATATTATCTTAAAACTTTCAGGGAATGCTCCCAATTCGGCTTTAGGAAAAGTCAGAAAGTTCCAAAAGCCTATCGCGAACCGTTTTGGGGATATCTCGAAAAACCGTGAGGGCTGGGCGGAATCCGCCCCTCCTCACAGGAATAGGGTCAAACAGACCTTCTTGAAGGCACCTCGTATCTAGGCAGCTTTCACCTACATGGACTTGTGATAGAAACGACCGTTGCAACCTATGCATCTTTCATCCACTCAAAATTGATGCTTATTTTGTCTGATATTGGTAGTTAGATGTTTTTATTGAATTTATTTTTTCCTACTTGTACTCTGCTGTTGAAGCAAGTTGCCGAACACCAGCCTACGCAACACTAGTAGCGAACTTACCATTGCGGATTTTCTTCCTTTCCTTGGCGGGGTGTTCGGCAGACGTTTCCTTCACGACACTGGCACGGGGCTTGGCCTGTAGCGCACTTTTATTTTCAGCAGTGGGCACACCGCGGTCACCTCCTGTTTGCGAAGTGACCGCAGCCACCTAGCGCCGTCAGCGCGGACGTTTGTGTCCCTGCAGGCCTCTGTGTACCCTTCGGTGACGGCAGCGTGCAAACGTTTGTACAGCGCCCACCGTCGCTGAGAGCCGACCCTGACCCGGGCATGTAGCCGACCCCTGGAAAACTGACGAAAGCCTCGCCGCGCTTCGTTTTAGCAGCCTTCGGCGGCAGCCGGAATTGAGCTGGTTGGACGGCGTTATAGGGAATGCGACACCTCCAAAACGGGATTTGAACCAAGATATAGCCATGTGATAGAGCATATCG
This sequence comes from Lepas anatifera, assembly GCA_034440635.1. NCBI lineage: Eukaryota > Metazoa > Arthropoda > Thecostraca > Lepadidae > Lepas > Lepas anatifera. Next base: position 52,446 of record JAOTON010000928.1, read on the forward strand.
AGAAACCACTTGATCGATATTTAGTTTGCCCCAGAACTTAGCGTTAGCCGAGAAAATGTAAAAATTCACCCCCTACCGACCCCGTTCTGCCCGGTATGTTCACATTTAAGTAAAGGTATCTTGTGTTCACATGACATGAGGTGATCTAAGGAATGTGACGTCATGCTCAATCCCCCCTGTACGTGTTGCATGGACATATTTTGCTTGCTTGGACCTCTTTAAAACCCACGTGCTGAACATGCCTTTGGTACCTTCTATTGATTATAAATGCATAAAACCTGCTTTAATGACTGCATTGAAACGCGAAATATATTTTAATATATCAAGAAAGATAGAAGAAGTCGATAGCTGTTACTTTGGTTGCTAATGCAGCCTCTTTTAGCTAAAACACTTCATTTGTTATCGTATTAATTTTTGGCGTGAGTCAAACACGTTCGATTTGGCACAAAGCATTGCCAGCTCATGGGTGGGTTCGACGTCACGCTAATTTGGAGACTTCTATTGCCAGCGGAGCAAAATTAAATGCACCGAAATGATAGCCATGCTAGTCATTTTTGCACGAGCAAGGTCAAATCCATTATTTTCAGCATACATTGCACCAAAAACCACCAAGGTCTGAAATTGCACCAAGGTGTCACATTCCCTTTAACCATGGGTGTAGATTCCGGGGAGGGGATGGGGATCAAGACCCCTTAGACTTTGGGTCTCCCATAGGCTTTGTATAGGGCTTGTATTGCCGTGCCAGCGTCAACTCATCAAGGACTACCCCCCTGGATCGAGAAGAGATTTCCAGCACTGCCTTTAACACTCGGGCAAGCTGCTGGCCGACAGACGCGTTATAACTGCGACTAAAGTCGACTGCAGTTAGACTGAGCCGCAGGGCACCTGTCCCCGCAGGTATGCAGTTCCGCAGGGCACGATCGCGTCCATTCCGCATTCAGAGCTGGCGCGCTCAGACGTGGCTATTTACCAGCTCTCGCGTGCAGTTTGCTCAGCTGTTTGTACTGCAAGTAAGACTGCTTCAATGGCGGAGCTGATGGAAATTCTTATATCAAGTAGGTGCTATTCTCAGCACCCGCACTAGGAGGCAGTGACGAATTTAGAGGGTTCAATCGAGTAAAAACTCTTTCAAAGCTGGAAAACTGACCCACTTTTAGCTTATTTTTTCCTCAAATTTTCTTATTTTGATTCGTCAAAGATTCTTTAGTCAATTTTCCTAATGCGAATACCATGTTTTTGATTATTGTTCCGGGTTATCCTCCCAACTCCCGGCCAACAAAAGGCTAAGATTCGTCTCTGCTACTAGATTATACTAAGTGATGTAAATAGCGTACGTTACTGAGTACCTATAATTTTTATTAGGGCCACTACCAGCATGCACACTTGCCCAATTACAGGGAGTATTGGCGTGGGTGCTTAAGGATCCTCTCCACCGGGTCAGATCGGACACGGAAGGCGGTTTCCGCCGTGGGGATTGAACCCACATTAATCCATGCTATCCGATCCGAAGACTGGCAACGAAGCCACTAGGCCATCCCGGCCCCACCCCACCCCGGCCCCAGAATGGTAGAGTGAGGAGAAGTGGGACGTATTGATTTTCTCAAATCGTGGAAACAAGATAGGGTTTTTGGCTTGTACTCTATAACATCACTATCATATCACTACTCGTATTGTGCCGGCCCGTAGCTAGACGGGTGCGCTGGGGACACGTGCAGCCCCTATGAGCCCAGTGCACCCCCGGCGCTTTTCTGTACAACCCGATTTACGAAGTTATACTTGCTTTCCCTAGCGTTGATTCTTAGTAGCCTGCACTTGTCAGCTAGTTTTGCCTGTAGTTGTGTGCTTCCTGGAATTTTGGGCTGGTTGCAGGTTTGCTATTGTGCTATCTCACTTTTCTGATCAGTAATTTTGACGATATATGGCTATATGCAAAATAAATACAGGTCCTTAGCCAATACTTCAATAGATTGGAAGTCTTTTTTCATTATAATGGTAAAACTGTTTATCTTTCTCTGATTTTAAAGCTTTTTTTGACTGGTGTATGCAATACCACAGTTGAAAATGCAATAATCGTGAGATTTGTTTTTGCTGAGGGACTATGTAACAGAAACGATGACCACAGTGGCAGATCCAGGGGGAAAGGTATTTGTCCCCCAAACGGAAACGCTCGGGACAAAACTGTGTTTTTGCTCCCCCCAAAGCGATTGACCTCCTTTTTCCCCCGACCGCTTTTTAGTTTATAAGCAAGATTTTGGTGCTTAAACTCTCAACTTCAAACAGAACCAGTCAAGTTCAGTGGAAATATGGGGCTTTAGATAGGAAAAAAGTATCTTGGGCCCATATTTCTAACCCCGTGACTTTTTTTGCTTTTCGCCTCAAATACCCAAAATTCTACCGGAAAATCATATGGTAACGCGATTTTTCATTGCGTTACTTTTTTTTGCTTTTCGACTTTGGTTTGCCCCTCCCAAACCGACCGGCTAGATCCGCCACTAGATGACCAGGGAAGAACAAGTCAGGTTATACGATTTCACGAACGAGTTCTTAAACATAGCCTCTTGTGTCATAGAATACTAACGAGGAACGAAAGAAAAGAAAAGTTGTCAACGTGCATCTGCCATACCAGAAGAGCAATCCTTGATTACCATAGTACAGGAGATAAACGGGCACCTCAACAAAGGAACGTCACTATACATCCGCACTTGTTGTTCAAATTGGTAACTTTGGTATCAGCTTGACAAAAATGGTTGTGTATTACAATCTAGTCGGTCGATAAAATTGTCATATCTGCGGTCGGAGCTCTTCAGAGCATTAACCCGTGTGGGAATGATTTAACCGCCCCTCCTTAGGTTTATGCAATAGTGTCAGATAAAGACGAGGCTGAGCGCCCCCGTACTTTGACCACCTTATCCCCCGCTAATTTGGCACCTATTCAAAACATTATAGCTTTGGGTCATCGCAGGTCAGGTTACCAGGCTAATTTCAGTGACCTTACCTTCAGAAATGTTGCAAGTAACGCCCGTAAGAACAGGTTTTATCCAGTGGCGGAGGAACGTTTTCGTCCAAGCGGGAAGAACTTCAATGGGGCCACCTCGTCAGCGAGAAATGGGCTAGAGGCAGAGTTGTGCGTTTCAGAATTTTCTTGAGTCGACTCAACTCAACTCAAGTGCTGATAGCAGTTGACTCAACTCCGACTCATCTCATGATCAAGAGTTTAGTGAGTCGACTCAACTCCGACTCACGACTAAATTCATCTGACTCAACTCTGACTCAACTCACGACTCAACTCAACTCAAACTTCGACTCATTTGCAAAATGAAATAAATACATGATAAATATATAAAGATAAAAAATAAAAAATAAATCAATAAACCAGCAAAAATCAAGCTGTTCAGAAAGTCTGACATGAAACAGAAGATTAATGAAAGCAAAATTAATTAATTGGCATTCAAACATTGGTTAACAATTACCCAGCAACCATGAAGGAGAACGATTTCATAGAAAATTGCTAATGTATTATAGCTATCCAAATATACACAGATGCCATGTAAGGGTCTCTGATCAGACAAAAACAGTAGAAGGAAATAATTCCTCTGATTGTTGCAATAAAGACATCTCAAAATTTTTGTCGAATCAAAGGTCCAATTTTTCAATGCTAATAGCAGTATTTGCTATTAATAGGTAAAATCAAAAGGGTGGCGGGAGACAGCGCATTTAGGATAAAAGAATAAATGTAGCATGTAGGCATATAAATATTTGCATTACTTCATGAACTATCACGTGATATTTACACTTTTGCCTTGAGGCTAGTTAAGCTTGAACCCATACTCGGCTGAATTTGTTTTTCAAAGACAGCAATGGCGCACACTATTCTCAGAAAACCACCACTGACGACAACAATCAGCGACGACGACGCGTGTTGGTTGTTGGAGTGTTTAAAGTAAAGAAGTAATATTAAATATTGAAGATGATAAGTTTTTAGAGTTTTTAAATGTATTTTGTAGTGCGTTGCACCACTTCAAAGCCAGTGATAGGAACCTGTTTAATTTTTTGATTGCATGTATTATTCGTGCCTAGGGATTCCTTCAGACCGGATGGGCCTTTAAAATAAGCAATTGAACCATATAATTATTGGTTTATTGAAACAAATTGAAGCTCTGATTTAAACAATTGACCCACTGGGGGAAAATGTTTTAAAGGAGGTTAAAGGAGGTTTGCAAAAGGTAGGCAAATTCAGACACTTTTACTTGACAACATGTTTACCTGTTGAGCCAGCTTTTTCGTCAACTCATTTGACTCGCTGTCTTCACAACTCAACTCAACTCAACTCATTGATGTGTTGTGAACCGACTCAACTCAACTCAACTCACTTGTCTAATTTTTTTTACTCAACTTAACTCAACTCAGAGTCTAATGAGTCGGAATTTGAGTTAAACTTCGACTCTGACTCGCGAGTCGCACAACTCTGGCTAGAGGATCGTTTAATGGTTAATTTCACAGAAATTATCACTGAAAATTTCGTTCCCGTGAATAGGAAGGAATCCAGGAATCCAGGAATCAAAGAATCCAACTTCAATGGGGTCCATATTGTCAGCAGGAATATGCTAGAGGATCGTTTAATGGTAAATTTCACAGAAATTGTCACTAAAAATTTCACTCCGATGAATAAGAAGGAATCCAAAAAACGTTTTCATCTCTTTTATTCTTTACTCTAGAGTGACAACTGGATACTCATATCTAGACACGAACCTATAAAAAATTAATGAAACCATGTCGGAAATCTAATAATTCACGCGATAAAACTAAAACTAAAAAATAAATCTGATAATGCCGCCCCGCTAGCTCAGTTGGTAGAGTGTTGGGCTTTGGCCCGCGGCTCAGAAGCATGTAGTGGCAGTGCATGTCTAGCTTGGGATCGGTTCCCCTGAGACGCTCCGGCGCTCAATTATTATCCCCATGTAGGTCGGCTGGCGACTGACTGGTGAGAGGGTGACCTGAGTGGGGCGGCCGTCCCTGTGCTCTGTGGGACGTTAAACTTTGGCTTCTAAATTAATCCTTCATTGTGGGAGTTGCTCGTTCGGGTGCTGGGGTCGGGGTCTCCGTGACAAGTCTCTTGAGGACTTAAGTGAAACTCAGACTCCAGCAACCGCACTGGGAACAACTTGGACAAAATTTAGATAAAAAATAAAAATAAAAATAAACAGAAATTTGCCCTAGACGTTTTAGCTTCTCCATACACACAGTCTTGCTTATAGCCGAGAGTTGTCTAAGGTTATTTCACTGATCATGTCCTACCAGCTGCAAGTTAACCAATTAATATAAATATCAGACGTGTGTCAGTCCCCAAGATTTAGGGCCCGGCGTAAAGTGACTGGGGCAAGGAAGTCGCGCATCAGAGTCAAGTCAACCCGCCGGGAGTTACAAAGAAGGAAATATGCCAACATATTATTGAGTTTTTTTATTTTATTTATTAATATACATCACCAACAGGCGGTGCCCGCTGACAGGTGAAGTCTAGCAGCTAAAAGACATGGTTATTTACAATGAGCTAGCATAAATGATAATACCACTAAGACACAAGCATTATAAATCAAACAAAATGACTAGCTGTTGGTACAATCATGACAAAATGACATACAAATTTTAACTTGACTATCGGAGTCTGGCGTATTATCACGACCTTTGCTTCATGGCTCTTCAGAAGCAGTGTTTCCTAGAATACTTTTTAAAGATCAAGGAACTCCTAGGTTTATATGTATTCCCGAAATCAGTGATAAAGCATTGACATTACATAATTGCACACATATTTATGGTGTGTTCTTAAACAAAACCTAGTGTTTTGCGGGGGTCGTTCAGGCCTCTCTATCGAATCCAATTTCACTATATGAGATGCCCGGTGAAGACGAACTTAGCCAAATCACGATTTGCTCCAATTAACGAGGGAGTTTTTCATGTAATTAAGTCTTAGACATCATTTCTGGGAGATCCAGGGCTTCGCTCTTATCCGCCACCGCGGCGTAGCATCTCCGCTCTCAGTAGGATATCGAGATCAAACGATTTAAAGGGAATGTGGCACCTTGGTCGAATCCTGGAATTTAGTGCAATTAGGCGTACTTTTAGCCGAAAATAATGAAACCACTCATTATTTCTCTGAAAAATGTACAATAAGCTCAATATTTTTATTTTTAAAATACTCCTCTAGGAAAAGAAATAAATATCTGCCTATGGATGACGTCATGATCTGGCAACCACTACCATACTCGAAACGCTCAAGGGCTTCGATTGGCTGATGCTCATCGTGACGTCAACATGTGTCGTCACACCAACAGCCATGACAACTGTGGCCTGCTGCTAGGGGTACAAGAGGGGTACATTGCCGGTAGTTTTTAGTTTTTTTCTACGGAAATCTCGAGTTCCGAGACAAGTGATAGATTGAGTACCGGGTTTTCCGACCTGCTTTACAACTTGGCCATCTCAGTTAAAATCACGTTGTGAAGGTGCCACATTCCCTTTAAGGCAGGTTCATCTTGATAAAGCAGCTGATTCAGAAGCAGTGGACAGTCTAGTCGGCTTTGCATATGACGTTCCCCATGCCCGATTTGGCATATGAGTGGGAGGCTGCTCCTCAGCCTGTTTTCTACGTCAGCTCACAAATAAAAGCGGGGGGGGTGGGTTCAGCTAGTCGTGCCTGATAGAAGGGTGCAGCGGCTGTGCAGTTTGACATGCACCATTTGTGGTTTTCCATTTGACCTATGCTGGCCTCAATATTGACCTGACTTAAAAATACTTTGTATTGTTTCTCGTCGTCTTGTCAAGAGTTTTCGAACGCCGTCCGTAATTTTCTTTAGTTTTCCTGGGAAATCGGGATACGGAGGGGGCTAAATACGCCCCCCCAGCGGAGCGGGGCATGCCAGGGACCCCAGCAGCCAGTCTGCAAAGTATGGCAGCAGGCCAGACGAGTCGCACCAGCCATCTAAAATTCTTGCACCACCAGCCACCAAAAATTCGCACCAATCTGCCATATACCAGGGAGAAAAACGCACCCATTCCTACCCATACGATGCAATGCTACCTCTCTTATTAGTTAGTCGAGGACTTTTATAAGGTCCCCTCCTGTGTCTTTATAACCATTTAGCCACTATTTGTTTGGTTTTCAGTGTCACCTTCCTCGCACCAGTCTCACAAATTCACACCAGGTCGAGGAAATTTGCACCACTCGCTCTTGTCTCCAAGGGCACTCGCACCGACGAGATCCGTCGAAAATGTCATACTTTTCACACTGGCCCAGCAGGGTGTGTGATAACATACATACGCCATTCTGAATAATTCCTCTGACCAGAATACTGGGGTGAGTGACCTTAACCTGTGACCTTCACCTTTATGTAGGTTGACCTTGACATATAACCTGATTATATGACGTTATGACGTCACCAATCGGTCTCCAGTGCGGGTGAACTGGTGCGACCGCGTGATTGCGACGGTCTCAGCATAAAAGTCTAATTTTGAAATCATTCATCATTATCATTGCATGCAGAATTCAGCTATGATGTTCAGAGAATCATATCTGAAATACTCTGGTCTCAACTTGCACAGCCGGGGTCAAGGTAGGTCATCAGAGGTCAACTTTTTAAGTTCATACTTTTTGCCAAATGACACATGATTTTGGACCTGTTTTGTCTCAGGAGCACTATAAAAGTAGTGTAAAGCGTGTACGAGGTCATCCTGGGTCATCCTGGGTCACTATGATTCACTAAATAAAGACAGTATTGATTAGCCCTAAAAATCAGAGCGTGAGTCGCTGAGCTTTCGCAGCTCTCCAGGCTAAGGTTATAAAGCTAGAGACTCAAAATTTGTCATGCATATGCACTGTATGGTGTTTTACCAAATAAATTCTGGTTTTTGAAAAATCTGGAAAATTCTAGTATTTTTTAATTTTTTCAAAAAAAAATTTTTTCCAAAACCAGAATTTTGAAAATCCGAGACAGCCATTTTAAAGACCACAATAATGCCTATCGTTTGATGCAAGAAAATTGGAAATCGGTTCAGAACTGTAGCTTCAGCAGCTCTTTAAACATTGCGCGACTTTGGTACAAAAATTGCCTGTAGTGACGTCACATTTTTGCTTATTTCTAAAAAAAGTTTTCAACCAATTTTATTTTTATTAGGCGGAAATGTGTAAAATTTATGTAAAAAAGGTACTGAAAGCTTGGCGGCGTTGCGCGCCGCCGTTTTTGAGATATCGCAAAAATTCGCGAGGGGGGGTAAAATTTACCCCCCAGCCCCGTGCGGGTTAAGAAATATGGACATAGCTCTCACGCCGTTAGAGCTATTAAGATCTGGTAAAGTACATTGGATGGGAAAAGGCCAGGGCTGTCTTCGTTATGTGAAACATAATGACCTTCCGCCAGTGGTTTGACCTCCAAAGGCACCTCTTGACCTAACATGATATGAGGTCTTGAAAAATCTGAAAGGGACTTTGCTTATATCAAATGAAAGCCAGTGACAACACATACATAATGACATTTAATTTAGTGCTCTAGCTTGATAAGGTCAAAAGTTATCGTAAAAATACTGTTGTTGACCCCTGATGACTTGTGATAGCCTCAGACAAGACAAAGGGAGAATATCGCCCCTGGAATTCGTCCAAGGGTGTCCATAAATGTTTTTTTAGAAATCTGAGCATTTGCAATCATTTTTGTGACTTTTAGATAATAAGACAGCTCTTCCCCATGCTTTTACAACAGGAGAGGTCACCTCGTGACCTGACCTCAGGCCACTAAATGTAAAAATACATATATATTTACATACGATATGCAGTATACATACAATAAATATTCATATACATACGGATATACATTTCGTAGACCCTGAGGGGATCATTAGCTAAGTGTAGAAAGTTTCTAAGCGATCGGCTTAGCAATGCAGCTATGGTAAAGCTCAAAAGTTTAAGTGAGGTGATCTTGGTTGACCTCGCCTGGTGACCTGACCTAGTGTGGCCCAGGGTAAAAGGTTTCAGGAATGGTGGAAAAATTACGGAGTAAGAGGTAGACACCTCAACTGTGGCGCTGCATCTAGTCGTTTTTCTGTTATTCTGAAAAAAACTTGAGGGGCCATCGATGGCCCCCGGTGGGGCGAGGGTTAAGGCACTCCCGCCCATCACCGCCTGGGGTCCGATCAAACCCCCTCGGATGTTCTTGAATTATTCTGAGCCGATTCAAATTAGGTGCGCGTCGCTTTGCAGGCCTCTAGGGTGATCACATTTACAACTGATGACCAAAAATTGACATTGGATCAGGTCATATTAACCCGCGCCCCACCGGGGGTCCGGCGCCACCTTCGCCCCACCGGGGGGCCATCGATGGCCCCCCTCTAACTCCGAAAATATTGGCGTTAGCGCAAATCTGCAAAGTGCAATAGAAACCTCGCGTGAATTCAGTAAGAAATTACTTCGCATGTTTTAGTGCTCAGGTCAATGGTTTGACCTCCAGAGGTCAAATTAGTTCAAGATCGGCTATTTTCACTCAAATATGCAATGATTAAGCAAACTGGGCATAACTCTTATGTCATTAGAGCTATTGAGGCCTGGTAAAGTACATTTGATAGCAAATTGCCTGTACTTTTTCCGCTATGTGGAACGTAAAGACCTCCCGCCAGTGGTTTGACCGCCAGAGGTCACCTCGTGACCTAATATGACCTGAGGTCACGAAAGGTCAAAAAGTGACCTTGCCGTATATCAAATGAAAGCCAGTGACAAGACAAACACGATGGTGTTTGTTTCACCGCTCTAGCTCAATTAGGTCAAAAGTTATTGTCAAAATACTGTTTTTGACCTCCGGTGACCTTGGATGACCTTGGAAAAGTCAAAGGGCAAATATGACCCCTGGGATCCGTGAAAGGGTGTCCAAAAACGTTGTTCTGAGCAGTCTGAGTATTTGCAATCATTTTTGTGGCTTTTATATCTTGATATTATATATGAAATAGCTTTTCCCCATGCTTTTCCAATGGGAGAGGTCGCCTCGTGACCTGACCTCAGGGCACGAAATCGAAAAATCCCGGATATACACCTTGTAGACCCTGGAGGGGTCATGAAGTGTAGGAAGTTTCAAATCGATCGACTTTGAAATGTAGCTCTTACAGAGCTCTAAAGTGAAAGTGAGGTGACCTTGGTTGACCTCGTCTGGTGACCTGACCTTGGGTGACCCGGGGTAAAAAATTTCAGGGATGATGGGAAAATGATGCAGTGAGAGGTAGAGCCCTCAACCGCGGTGCTGCGCCTCGTCGTTTTTCTGCTATCCCGGAAAAACCTTAGGGGGGCCATCGATGGCCCCTCGTGGGGCGAGGGTTAACGAGTTATAACGTCATTGTTAAAATCATGTAAGGCGATTCTGTTCTTCTAAAATGAGGCTGACAAAACCGGGTGCAACTCGTCTTCTAGAAGAGCTAGGTCAAGTTTCTAAGCATCATTTGAAAGTTTTTTAAGCGGAAAATCTGCAAGTTTTCATCCATTTTGAGGTCTCGCCAATGCCAAATTCACCAGAGGTAACCAAAGATTACGGTTTTGAAATGATTGTGTCCATAACTCTTGAACGAAAAAAAGAGCAGTCTCAAATTTGGTATCATTGTAATGAGCATGAACCAATAATTTGAATGATGTGCAACATTACTTTGAATGGCTATCATTTGACCACCATTATTTGACCTTACAAGGTCATGCCGCTTATATTTGAATCAAGTGTCAAGATGAAAATATTGATACAATGTGTGTTGTTCTAGGTTTCACTGTTCCCGAGTTGTAAGGTAGGTACTTGCTAAACGGGCGTAAATGTGACCCATTTTGGCCCACTGTGACGTCATGGGTCAACGGATATAGTTTAAACTCGGCTCCAGAGCAGATGACAAGGCACTCCCAGTGCCGTTTCAATTATTTCCGTATCACGTCCGGTTCCCGAGGTCGTAGGAAGGCCTGATCAGACCCCCCAGGCGGTGGTGTGTACCAAAAGAAACCAGACGGTGCCGGGTTAGCTGAGGGAGTTCGGTGCCTGGAATCAGTCTGAATCAAAGACTTGTTTGGAAATAAACCGGAAAGGTTTTACGTTGCTCCAATTTCGTACGTTTCCTCTCTGAGAGAAATGAATTCAACCAGGAGCAAGTAAGTGGAGATTTAACTTGCGCAATGGAGAGGGGCCTTAAAGTGCCCCTCTCTCCCTGAGATATCAAAAATAAAGATGGTTAGAAAAATTATCGTTTGTGAGCTTCTGTGTGTCATGTGGATCAATAAATTTTACAATAAGATTTGTTGACCCAGACCAATACCCACTAGTTCAAACGAAATCGTAAATGTCACATATGTCACATATGTCACTGGGGACCTACTGGCAAATACCGCCAGTATAAGGAAAAAAACTGAGAAAACTCTGAACACGGGCTAAGGTCATGAAGGGAGGGTCCCACGAAATGTCCTCTGAACATTTTGCGTCAATAACGTTCGCGGTCATTGACCTATGCCGTCACAATATAATGTGTTCCCAATAATGTACAGTATAACTAGCTCTATAGGAACCGTTGGACGGGAAATGAGGATTTGGCCTTGATCAATGCTCTTGCCATGTGACTTAAATCAACACTCGCACGTACACGAGTTTTCGCCACCTTCGCCCGTACAATGGTTGTTCATTGTTGCGACCCCCCCCCCTCGCGATTGGCCCCTAATTGACGTAGAGCTCTGCTGTAAAAACTAGCGTATTGGTCGTCACGAGTACTCGTGATTGATAATAATTTCTTATCTTAGGTCATAAGGTCACCTTCCAAGTCAGGTCAATGACCTAGTTTTTACCCTGTTGCGGCCCATTTTGCCGTTCTGGCTGCTATTGACCAGAATTTTGGTAACAAATCACATTTGTATGGTCATCAAGTTGAGAAACTGACATTATCGCCTCGATCCATATGCTATACACCTAGGTGACCCATCTAGATAATGTAGGAGGTGAGGTTAATACACGCCCCGTGGGGGGGCGAAATTCACCTTCCCTCCTGGGTTTCCCCAGATAACACAAAAACTAAGAGACGCAGAACAACGAAACTTACAGTACCCTATTCCTGATTAATTTTACGCATCTGACCAAATTTTCATGTCAGGTCATTTCAGATCAAGGAGCTATTTAAGGTCAAGTGACCCGACCTCAAAACCCAAAATCACGTGTTTGAAGCAGTGCCTAAGGAACATCTGTCAACTAATCAGTTTCAAACTTTCACCATATGATAAGGTCGTTAAGGTCTACAAATCTACTATCTGTGAATTCTGCTACTGTTGACCTAAGGTGGGGTCGATTTTTTGGTCACGCCAGTATAAGGCTATGGTGAAAAATAGAAAGGGCTCGTTTTCAGTAAAAACTGGATCGATAAACCTAAAAATCTTCAAATCGTGTATTCCTGCCACAATCTTGACCATAAAATTGAGTTTTTGACCATTTAACCTCTCAAAGGTCATGTCAGGTCACAGGAACATACAGTGATTGTTTTTCCAATTACTTCTTACCGAATTGAGATAAAGCTCCCATTTTGCTTACATTGTAGTTATATTGTCAGGGGGAGTCGATTGATATGCAACATAACCATACCAGGTCACCATGTGACCTTGACCTAGCTCGATGTGAGGTCATTTTCACCATTTGACCTATCAAGGTCATATTATACATCATTGAATTTGCCACGATGAGAGAAAGCCAATGATGCATAAATATTTTATTTAGCTTTGCAGAGCCAAAATCTAGATGGGTTAACCCGCGCCCCACCGGGGGTCCGGCGCCACCTTCGCCCCACCGGGGGGCCATCGATGGCCCCCCTTTAACTCCGAAAATATGGGCGTTAGCGCAAATCTGCAAAGTGCAATAGAAAGCTCGCGTGAATTCAGTAAGAAATTACTTCGCATGTTTTAGTGCTCAGGTCAATGGTTTGACCTCCAGAGGTCAAATTAGGTCAAGATCGGCTATTTTCACTCAAATATGCAATGATTAAGCAAACTGGGCATAACTCTTATGTCATTAGAGTTATTGAGACCTGGTGAAGTACATTTGATAGCAAATTGCCAGTACTTTTTCCGCTATGTGGAGCGTAAAGACCTCCCGCCAGTGGTTTGACCGCCAGAGGTCACCTCGTGACCTAATATGACCTGAGGTCACGAAAGGTCAAAAAGTGACCTTGCCGTATATCAAATGAAAGCCAGTGACAAGACAAACACGATGGTGTTTGTTTCACCGCTCTAGCTTAATTAGGTCAAAAGTTATTGTCAAAATACTGTTTTTGACCTATGGTGACCTTGGATGACCTTTGAAAAGTCAAAGGGCAAATATGACCCCTGGGATCCGTGAAAGGGTGCCCAAAAACGTTGTTCTGAGCAGTCTGAGTATTTGCAATCATTTTTGTGGCTTTTATATCATGAAATAGCTTTTCCCCATGCTTTTCCAATGGGAGGGGTCGCCTCGTGACCTGACCTCAGGGCACGAAATCGAAAAATCCCGGATATACACCTTGTAGACCCTGGAGGGGTTATGAAGTGTAGGAAGTTTCAAATCGATCGACTTTGAAATGTAGCTCTTACAGAGCTCTAAAGGTGAAGTGAGGTGACCTTGGTTGACCTCGTCTGGTGACCTGACCTTGGGGGACCCGGGGTAAAAATTTCAGAGATGATGGGAAAATGATGCAGTGAGAGGTAGAGCCCTCAACCGCGGTGCTGCGCCTCGTCGTTTTCTGCTATCCCGGAAAAACCTTAGGGGGGGCCATCGATGGCCCCCGCCCGGTGGGGCGAGGGTTAGCGTGCACCGCCCTGTTGTATGCCTATGGAACCTTCTTTGACCTGTGCTGACCTCAATATTGACCTGACATAAAAATGTTTCTTATAATTTATCTTTGTCTCGTCAAGAGCTTTCAAACGTCGTCCATAATTTTCCTTTTGGCTTTCCTGGGACATTAGATACAGAGAGGAGGGGGGGCGAAAAACGCCCCCCCAGCGGGGGAGCGTCATACCACGGACCCCAGCGGGGCGTGTGTTAAAGATCAAAGGGCACTGGCCGGTAAAACTCAATATCTATATATTCAGTTCCAGGTAGGTAATTTTTGACGCTGGACTCGAACTAAGCACGTTAAACAACGTCAAAGATTTCTGTCCTTAAAACATCAGGTCATCAGGTCAATTTTCAGGTCAGGTCAATGACCTGGTTGAACTCAATGAGCAGGTAAAAAGGCCAAGTCCCTATTGGAAGCAAATTAACTAGCTCAGTGTCCATATGATTTAAATGGACTATTCATAATCCATTTTGCATCATTTACGTCAATTTAGTGCGTGTCTAATCATTAGTCACCGCTGACACGCCCCTTCAAGGTTAAATAAGGTCAAATTTCGAAAAAGGTCTAGTCCATATAAGATGCAAACCAACTAGTATAGTGTCCATATCATTCCAATGGACTTTTCATAAGCCATTCTGCATCATTTACGCCAAGTAAGTGCTTGCTTCATCAGCTGTTTTTGTTTACACCCTTTCAAGGTCAAACAAGGTCACAGGTCGAAAAAGGTCAAATCTTTATTGGACGCAAGTCAACTAATTCGGTGTTTATCTCATTTAGAAATACCGGATTGAAACACGCATCTGAAGTCGTTATTTGACGCAGAGTTATCGCTGAGGTCACGCAAGGTCAAATCAAGGTCATTGAAGGTCAATAATGGTCATGAAAGGCCTAACCTGATAAAAGTGATCCCCGAAGGCTGGAAGAAAATATTATTGCCAGTCCATGAACAAATGCTGGAAAGAACGATGAGTATCTGGAGCATTCACGTGAAAACGGGTACAAACGCCCGAATGACCCCAATATGCCTCCAGTCTTGAGGTCATATCTCCGTGACCTTGAAAGGTAGGGAAAAATTGTTTGTTGCCAAACATGTGCAATAAATGCCCCAGAGGCTATACTAAATGTCAAGACTCTAAATTAAACAGCTCGTTTTCAGTTCTTGAAAACCCTTAGGGGTTTGCAACAGCCCCCCTGCACGTGGGAGGGTTAAAACAAAGTAACCTTAATTATGAAGTCGTAACATAACATACGTAATACTGTATAACATCATCTGACCAACAGCACGGTCGTCATTGGCTTTGAAAATGCTATTATGACCTTAATTTGTATCCGTCATGTGAGGTGGCCGTATATATCTTCTCCATTATATGGCGTCATTACGTCACCACTCGGTCTATGGGGAGACGAATTGGTGGAACCGTGTAATTGTGACGATCTCAAAATATAGGTCTGACTTTGAAAGCCTTTAAGTAAAAAAATATTCCCGCATTTTCATAGTTCTGTTACCAATCAACGCACCCATAAATTGTAGCAAAATAGCGTTCTCCGGGTTTGAATGGTTAGCACTTAAGGATCCCTCCACTGCGCCTGCTAAAAGTACGTGTGCGAGAGACGGCATATCAGATCGTTTCACCGTTGTAAATGAGGGTGTAGCGGTAGTTGAGGCGTGTCATCATTGATGAGGAGGATAACGTTGTGAAAAACAGTCATTTGTCGTGTCAGGCATCACGAAAGCACGCAATACGAAAACAGATGTATTAAAAGCTTCAAGTGAATCAGTCCACTTCATTAAAGTATGTATTAAAATCATCCCCATCAATGAACGAGCAATCATGTGGTGGCTTTACATACACTTTCTGCATCATTGCATTGCAAATCAAGTACAGCAAAAGGTTCTATAGGTTATTGAAAGCTCCTAGCAAGCCATCAATCCTAGGGGTGCTGTTTGGGTTCAGAATAGGGTTCCCTTGCGCATCTAAAGGTGCCCTGGTGGCTCCCAGAAGACCATCAGTCCGAGGGGTGCTGTTTGGGTTTAGAATGGGGTTCCCTTGCTCGTCTAAAGGTGACCTGGTGGCTCCCAGAAGACCATCAGTCCGAGGGGTGCTGTTTGGGTTTAGAATGGGGTTGCCTTGCGCGTCTAAAGGTGCCCTGGTGGCTCCCAGAAGACCATCAGTTCGAGGGGTACTGTTTGGGTTTAGAATGGGGTTGCCTTGCGCGTCTAAAGGTGCCCTGGTGGCTCCCAGAAGACCATCAGTCCTAGGAACACTGTTTGGGTTAAGAATGGGGTTGCCTTGCGCATCTAAAGGTGCCCTGGTGGCTCCCAGAAGACCATCAGTCCGAGGGGTACTGTTTGGGTTTAGAATGGGGTTCCCTTGCGCGTCTAAAGGTGCCCTGGTGGCTCCCAGAAGACCATCAGTCCGAGGGGTGCTGTTTGGATTTAGAATGGGGTTCCCTTGCGCGTCTAAAGGTGCCCTGGTGGCTCCCAGAAGACCATCAGTCCGAGGGGTGCTGTTTGGATTTAGAATGGGGTTCCCTTGCGCATCTAAAGGTGCCCTGGTGGCTCCCAGAAGACCATCAGTCCGCGGGGTGCTGTTTGGGTTTAGAATGGGGTTCCCTTGCGCGTCTAAAGGTGCCCTGTTGGCTCCCAGAAGACTATCAGTTCGAGGGGTACTGTTTGGGTTTAGAATGGGGTTGCCTTGCGCGTCTAAAGGTGCCCTGGTAGCTCCCAGAAGACCATCAGTCCGCGGGGTGCTGTTTGGGTTTAGAATGGGGTTGCCTTGCGCGTCTAAAGGTGCCCTGGTGGCGCCCAGAAGACCATCAGTTCGAGGGGTACTGTTTGGGTTTAGAATGGGGTTGCCTTGCTCGTCTAAAGGTGCCCTGGTGGCTCCCAGAAGACCATCAGACCTAGGGGTACTGTTTGGGTTTAGAATGGGGTTGCCTTGCGCGTCTAAAGGTGCCCTGGTGGCTCCCAGAAGACCAGGACGGCCAGCAGATATTGATGGTGTGGAGCCAGTTCCGCCGAGGCCCAGGGGGAACCCGCCGGAGCTCTGGCCTTGGCCGCCGCCGCCTGCCGACAGATGACGTCACGTTCTGTTAGCTCCGCACACCAAGCTTCTGCTTGCACGGAGATGTTTCGTTGGCCCGCAGTCGCTGGGCGTGCCTACTTGTACCGTTCAGGAGGTACGCCCCAGGGTATGACTTACAGGTTTTGGTCAAACAATCTTGTGGACCCTCCCTATTTCCGTCGCTTGCCATGGTCTCCAATACTGAAAATCTGCTTGATTTTTGCTTGTTTCGTTGTCAGTTCGTTTTCGACGCATTGAATTACTGCATAATTTTTCCCCTGGTTACAATCCATTTCCAAATGTTTGGTTAAAAAATATGTGTGTCTTGGAATTGTTCCAGACAGTGACAAAATTCCATTTTGTTTATCGGACATATCGTCACGGGTCGTGATTTCACCTGCATACGATCTCCAAGCATTGCTCAAGGCGCCCGTAAAGTTAAAACATTTGGGCATGAAAACAACGGCTTCGCAAATCCCCATTGGCTATTTCTGGGGGATTTAGGCTCACAGCATTTTACCCCCGTCACCCCCTTCCAGAATGAAATGATGTGCGTGCAAAAATGCACATTTTGATGTTTCACCTAATCCACGTCTCATTCAAAATTCATTTAATGTTTATTATTTTTGGAACTTACCGAGACACTTTGCAGTCGGGTATTCTGAGCTATCGCGCCACTAACATTGGCGGAGAGGCTGCCACGAAGAATTGTGTCTGTTTTTACTTTGCGGTGCAGATTTTCAAATTGGCCGCGTAACATGTCATCAATGCTGTCTATCATTATCTGTCTTTCTAAGCTGTTCTTTGGGCCAGAGACGGCGGATTCCATTTTCGAGAAGTGGTGCAAGATTTTCTGGAGGGGGCGCCTTCCTCCCCAGGGGGCGCCATCATCTCTTGGGGGCGCCTTTGCTATCCAATGGCGTTCTGCAGAAACTCTTTGGACTCGGCGTGCGAGGCCACTTGGGGTGGTTTATTTCTAATATTCCGAAAAATAGGTATTTTAGATTTCGCGAAAACTCAGTCGTATCGGATTTGTATCAGCAACAGAGTGGCATAGCCCAGGATTCTGTGATTTTAATAGCCTTGTTTGCAGTTATGACCAATGATATTGCAGACACTTCCCGCAAACATACGGCATGTGCTTTTCGTTGAAGAGTTCACAATATGGGTGACAGCGTCCACTACAGCAGCTGCGCAGAGGCGGCTGCAGCTTGACCTTGACACATTGCAGCAATGGATCATATGCAATGGACTGAAATTTTCAAGTTCAAAGACATAGTGCATGCACTTTTATAATAGACATTGAGACTGAATACCCGATTTTGTAAATTCGCGGAAATCCGAGCGACGTTGTAGCAGAAACCAGATTTATCAGGCTCACACTCGATAAGCTTTCATATGTGCCACACCTGAAGGATTTCCGCAAAAAAATGTTTCGATACGCTGAAAATACTGAAGGTGTTGACGAGGATGAGATACCGTGCAGATAGAGAAATGTTTCTCATGCTATACACGTTATACGCTTATCGCCTATATATACGTTATGCGCACGTTATACGCTCATTGTTATACGCTACGTTATAAGCTTCTTATGCTGTATAGATCACTTATTCGTCCGAAGATCGAGTACGGCTGTGTCAGAGCCGCATGACGAAATCCATGGAGCGAAGCGGATTGAGATTTCTCAAGAGGCTCTATTCTGGCCGTTTGGCGGTTCTGACAGTTGATACCAGGGCTCTGCAATTGTGTAGGGTGATTGCCCTTTTACGCTAGACGCCCAAACTAAGGCCCCGAATTTAAATTCAAAATAGTTTTTGAGAAATTTTGGAACAAATGTTTTCAATTTTGCATTTTTATCATTTTTATTTCTTAAGCGACGAACTTGAAATTTGCCTCCTTTTGAATAAGCAACAAGGCCACCTAAGAAAAAAGTTCGAACTGGTCCGACAATATTTATTACGCCAAAACGCAGTATTTCTAGTACAAGCAAAAAGATATTGAAATTTGACAGCCGACTTGTAAGCTCGAAATGTCAGAAGGCACGCTTCAGTTAGTTTAAAGACAGCCACGTGGAGGCAGCTACGTCAATTTTCTTGTGCTTAGGTATAGTTTCCAGTGGAAAACGTAAAATTCTGACCTAGTTTTTGCCATTTTGCCGGAGGACTACATATTTGCTCATTTCATTTAAATCTTAATCTCTCGCGATCCAATGCGCCGATTTGACTTTTCATTTCAAATAATGAAAGAACATTGCTTCCGCCTGATAGTATTCGGAGATGGATATCGTGATAATAAAATTCATTGTCTTATATGTAGAAATATAATTTTAGTAGAAAACCTTTTATTTGCAGCTTTTCGGTTCAGAGCACATGTCATTCACAAGCTCAGAATTGACATGGCTGAATAGGAAAATTAATTGCAGTCATTCAATTCATTTACACTACCCACTTATCTCCAACGGCTTTCGAGTAATTCGTCCGAAAGGGTATTTCAAGGAGCTAAATTTCTCGGAACATGTTTGCTTCTCACCATGGTTTCAAGTCCTCAAAATGAATGGAAGTGGATGCAATTTGGTATAAAGCTAGCTTAGGGTCCTGGGTCGCCGATACAAGTGATTCTAGGCGAATCTAATGTTTGGTTCGTCTTCTAGAAGCAGCTTTATACCATGCCTTTTCTGTACGAACACAACACCCGGCGCCACGATCACGGCATCGTTTTGATTGCGTGATACCGGCCAGTGACCTCCTGACGGGTCACAGGTGTAGGGTTAGTGGGAGTCGGTACAGTGTGGCGCAGTGGTCTAGTGGTTAGAGGTCCTGTCTCGTGATGAGGGGTGCGCGGGTCGAATCCGGGGTTGACTGCGGGATATTTACTATTTATTTCAAAGAAAAGAATGATGGCACTGACCTACAGGCTTATGAAGAGATACATTGAGAATGAAATATGGCTGATTTCAGCACATTGTCATGCGGCTCTCCTGCGCCGGTGGGGGGTTATTCCAGGTCGCAGACCGGGGTTGCGTATGAGGCCACTCCTTAGTCCGCGAAAAAGATTATCGATATGTCCGTCATCTCGCAATCAAAATAGTAACTGGAGCATTCCAAGCTTCACCCATAATAAGCATGCTAGTGGAAATTAGTGAAATACCGCTACAAATGCGCAGTAAGATACTCGCTTTGCATTAAGCCATTAAAAGGAATGTGGCACCTTTAGAACGTGATTTTAACTGAGATAGCCAAGTTGTAAAGCAAATCGGAAAACCAGGTGCTCTATATATCATTTGTCTTGGAACTCGATTTTTCCGTAGAAAAAAAACTAAAACCTACCCGAAATGTACCTCTCATGTACCTCTCGCCAGGCGGCCATTGTTGTGAGCTGCTGGTGTGACGACATATGCTGACATCACGATGAGCATCAGCCAATCGAAGCCCTTGAAGTGTTTCGAGTATGGTAGTGGTTGCCAGATCATGACATCATCCAGAGGCAGATATTTATTCATTTTTCTAGAGGAGTATTTTAAAAATAAAAACATTGAGCTTGCTGTACATTTTTCAGAAAAATCATGAGTGGTTTCATTATTTTCGGCTAAAAGTACGCCTAATTACACAAAATTCCAGGATTTTACCAAGGTGCCACGTTCCCTTTAAAATAAGTCACCAACACGCCCCACATACCAAACATTTTTTTGGCGACGCCTACCTCAGTCAGATAAGACAGTGGCTCGCGTTTTGCAACCCGTCACCAGGGAGTGAGAGTCTGTGCCTGGCTGGCACAGGCTGGTATCGACAGCAATCTCGTCGAACCACATGAAGCAGCTGTTATTGAACCATAGCTCATCTCGACAGTTAACACGAACACAACCTACGCCAACAAAGCAAAAATTTGCCTCCTGAACCGACGCGCCAGTATTTTATGAACTTGCTTGCGGAGCCGTTCGAAAACCATGTCTGTTTCTATATAGACGGTTGCAAAAGAAAGTGACAATGGCACAGGGCGTGCATTTGTTGGTGACGATGTTGAGAAGTTTTCTAGTTTGCCTTACGAAGGATCCATTTTTACTTCAGAGCTGTACTCCATTTTTTTTTCTGTTTGGACCAGGTGTCTAAGCTGATGGTGAGGAAGTTTGCGATTTTTACCGATTCGCTGTCTTATCTGCAGACATTGAAGCCATTTTATTTCTATAATGCGTCGTCACCTTGGCAGGCCATGCTGAAGATGACTGGATCTTCTGTGTGCACTGATTAGTCCAGTAGGAAGACACAGGCAGTTTGGATGGCTACCATCTCAGCCTGAAAACTCGAGCAGAGCGAGCCTGCTGGTCGCCTGAGCTCATGCTGGGCTCTGTCTGGTGACTCGATGAAGACCCAGCTCCCCCGCTCGTGACCCCTCCGTGCACTGACCCGTCGGTCCACACCCATGTGGCACATTGAGTCAGGGAAGCGAGGTGGGGGAGAGCTACTCGCTTCTTCCGGACAGGTGGCGCTCCTGATGTCAGTGGGCCCACGTCTAGTTGAAATGTGACTCACTCTCCTGATACACACAGTGGAAGACGTCGAGGAAGGAAAGACTCGATGGGGAGGGAGATGCCTGCTTGATCCCACATGTCTTTGCCCACCTGCCGCCACCCGGTCACCGAGGAGAGTCGAGAGGGCGCTGTCGCCTCCGCACGTCTTCACAGAGGGTCTTCAGGCGGCAGGGTATGGAATTTCACCAGCAGTCGGGTCGCGAGTACCCTCCTTCTGGCCGCTACGCGGGGAGTCTTAACTCGGCTGGGAGTGGAGTGGGTGCATCCTGTGATGATACGCGCCGACGCTCTCATTTTGCGTTCCAGCAGCTCGACATGAAATGGCGGTGTGGCGTGGAGCCACGCTGCGGCCTTACTCCATCGCTCCTCTCACGTAGCCAGTAGCGACGGTTCGGAGGTGCTGTTCGTGCAGCCCCCAGTTGCAGCCGGACAGTTGACGTAGGTGGGAGATGCGGGGGTGGACCTTCTCCCACAGTCTCTTACAGTGTGGACCGAAATGGAGGAGCCGATCGATGGTGACGCCAAGTAGCTGTAGGGTGTCTCCAGCAGTGACAGACTTCCCGTCGACCTTAAAATTGAAGGGATCGGCGTCTCTGGCCCACTGGGACATCACCAGTACTTGGATCTTGGCTCCTGATACCACCATTTTGTGCTGTCGGGTCCACTTCATGAGGGTGCCAGCAGCAGCTTTATTGCGCCCGGTCCTTGGCGACTTGGATGTTGTTGCCCGTGCAGAGAGCCGCCGTATCATCGGCGTACATGTAGGGGAGCATCCGGGAACCGCGCAGAGTGCGTCTACCAGCCGAGCCGCCCATACAAAATAAAACTGGCGATAAGACACTTCCTTACGGCAGGCCAGTTCGGAAAATGCGCTCACTGGAAAGCACACCATTTAGTTCCACCTGGACTCTTCGGTCCCGGAGTCACTGCCAAATCCAGGCCACCGTGCAATTTGACAGCCCCATCTACAGCAGGCGAACGCGTAGCAGGTGGTGGTCCACTACGTCGTACGCGTGCGCGAAATCAAACGCGACGAGGACGTATTTCTGCGCGGTCTGTCCATCGGGAGGGCGGCTGTGTCTCGATTTGGGCATGCACAGTGCACGCTCACCTCTTCTCTTAAATGAGTCCTGAACTTGACCTGAAGGCGATGGTTGATGGTATAAGTGGATGGTCAGTGACAAAATATACTCGTTTTATCAATCTGAATGGTCTTTTCACTTCGATCTGAACACTGCACATGATCATTAAACGCGCAAATTACAGCCAATAAACGAAAAAAAGTTATCAATTTATCAAGAGAGTACTTGGGCACGTTGAAACTGTTTTCTTTTTATTCTAGTAGGGCCCATTTATGTCACAAATCACAAATGCCTATGGCATGATCTATTTCAGCATTCAATCACATGGCTACCGAAATTCTCTTAACACCTCCGAAATTTCACGCACAAGAGCAATTCTCCCATGCTGATGAATTGAAGAATATAGATAAAGGTCGATGGAAAATGCCCACATACTTCATTCTGTGTTTATCTTAACGTTTCAACTTCCCTTATATCTCCTTGAGTCTGCCATCTGGTTCAAACATTATTTTTTAGGAGCAAATAATAATGTGGGTTAAAGTCCGGCTTGTGTTTCCTACAACTTAAAAGCTTTTCCGCTGAGGTAATTTTCTTGGACAGCGCACAGGCCAGGTTCACACTCGCTGCGATTATTTTCAATGTCCTCTCACCATTATCTTACGAATCTTGGCCACGTGGAAAGGCAAAATGATGCTTATCATATTTGATATTAAAATAAACTTAACCCCTCCTCACTAATAGAAAAATCCCCAGATATGTACCTTTACGTTCAGCTGTTGCATCTTCCCAAGTGTCTTGAATTTCTCCATGACCTAGTGGCAGTTACAGGTTTTTCAAGAGGTGCCGAAAAAAGTGTGGACTGAACTGTTTAGCAATTCATTGTTTCAAAAATCACGCCAAATAGGCATCTTGCTTGGCTGGTACAAACTGTTATGGCTGGGAGAGGGTGGGATAGGACGTTGTTAAAAATACGATCCACCAATATGACGGCAACCGAAAACCGAATACCATAGGCGCCTTTTGGGTGAAAAGTTGATGGTAAAGTGCCCACTTTGAGGCTCCGCGTTTCCCCCCACCTTACTAAAATTCTAGATCCGCCCATACGCGGATCCAGGGGGCAAGGGGAGGGGCAGATGCAGCCCCCAATCGATCCTCGGCGCCCCCTGAAATGGTCACGGCGCCCCCTGAAAGGTCGATGGCACTCGCTTGAAGTGGCGCTTCCCACTCTCCCCCAGGATGCGAAATCGGTGCTCACCGATAGGATTTTACGCCCACCTGGTAGGTTTTTCCGGTCAAAAGTGGCGCCCCCTGCTCCGGATGGCGCCCCCCGGGAAGGTGCTCCCCTCCGATTGGCAATCCTGGATCTGCCTATGGATCCGTCACTGTTCAAGAGCAAACAATTCACAGGAAAAGCAGGAAGATATCAAATGTTAGTGGGGAGTGGTGCGGCCAAGATAATTGATGATGCTAACAAATTGTTTAGTTATGTGGATAAAATAATTGGGTCGCCACACGGGATTGGAAGGGGACTCCTGCCTTCTTATGAGATGGGCAGTGTGCTAAAAATATATCGTCAAGTCAATATCAAATTATCAACATTTAGTTTTATACAGTGCACTGTTCACTGCAGTGATACAAGAGTGCTCTGTCCTTTTTCTGTGGGTTTATGACACCCGGTAGGGTTCGTTTTAGCCTCAAATATGGCTTTTGTGGTATTTATTTGGCCATTTGGCCGCCCCGGTTGCTCGGTTGGTAGAGCGTCGGGCTCCGGCCCGCTGCTGAGAAGCATGCAGTGGCAGTGCATGTCCAGGCTTGAGATCGGTTCCCCTGAGACGCTCCGGCGCTCAATCGTTTGCCCGACGTAGGTCGGCTGGCAACTGACTGATGAGAGGGTGACCTGAGCGAGGCGGCCATCCCTGTGCTTTGTGGGAGGTTAAACTTTGGCTTCTAAATCAACCCTTCATTGTGGGCGTTACTCGTTCGGGTGGTGGGGTCGGGGTCTCCGTGACAAGTCCCTTGAGGACTTTAATGAGACTCAGACTCCAACAGCCGTACTGGGAAGAACTTGGACGAAATTTATAAAAAAACAAGATTTTTTAGTGCAAATACAATTTGAACCTTTTGGCCTTTTCGCAAACCCGGTTTGGCCTTTTTCCGTTGACAAAAAAACCCGCAGTCCTGGGCAGCATCTCTAATCTTTAGAATATGGAATAACAAAAATTAGGAGACATTTTTTAACACTAGCACGTCTAAATTTTATTAACGCCCCCTCCAAATGGGGTTTGATCCCCCGAAGATATTATAATGGCCAGCACAAGAAAATCTCCACCGCCCCCCTCAACTGAGTTTTCCTTAAAAAATGTTCTGCTGTCCTTTCCAGGGGGCGCCTTTCCTATCCATGGGTGCTTATTCTTTCCAGAGGGGGCGCCTTTGCTCTCGGAGGGGGGGCGCCTTTTGCTATCCAGGGATGCCTGTGCTAACCAGGGGGTGCATATGATATCAAGGGGCGCCGTTGATCTTCTTCGGAGGCTTCTCTGCTGTCCAGGAAGCGCCTGCGCTATCCAGGGGCACCTATGCTATCCAGAGACCCGGATCCTTTACTCAGGGGGCGGGGGCCGCCTTTTGCTGTCCAGGGGTGCCTGTGCTAACCAGGGGCGCATATGCTATCCCGGGGTGCCGTTGCTCTTCTTTAGGGGGCGTCTCTGCCGTCCAGGGGTGCCTATGCTATCCAGAGGGTGTGTTCTGTCCATGGGGCGCTTTTGGTATCAAAGGGCGTATTTGCTGTTTTGGGGGCAGCTATCCTATCCAGAGGGCGCCCCTGCTGTCCAGGGAGCGCGATTGCTATTAAAGGGAGCTTATGATATCCAGAGGGGTGCCTTTGCTCTATGGGGGGAGGGGGCGCCTCTTAGTGTACAGGAGTGCCTGTGCTAACCAGAGGGCGCCTATGCTATTCAGGGGCGTCGTTACTCCTCAATTGGGGGTGCCTTTTTCTGTCCAGGGGCGCCTCTGCTGTCTAGAGGTCGCCTTTGCTATCCAGAGGGGCGCTTTTACTCAAGGGGGTGGGCACCTTTTGCTGTCCAGGGTGCAGCTTTGATGTCAGGGGGCGCCATTCATATTTGAAAGTGTATTTTATTTTACACAGAGGGTACTACCCCTTCAGACAGGCGATGTGTCTGATTTTCTCTTGACCGGCCGGGGGCGCCGGCAAAATCCGGGGGTGCCACCCAAATCCGTGAGGGCCTCCCCGTACGATGTCAAAACCAGGTGTGCAAAAATATACTATTGTACACCATCATTTTTTCAAGGTGTGCAACTGCACACCCTGTCCTGCGGAATCCGCCGTCCCTGCCGCCGTTGTTCTCGGGAGGGGGGGGTTTCTCTCTTATCTCTCCAGGGGGCGCCTTTCTTATCAAAGGGCGCCTATGTTGTCCAGGGGGCGCCTTTTTCTCTGCGGGGGGGGCGCCTTTTGCTGTCAAGGGGTGCCTGTGCTAACCAGGGGGCGCATGTGATATCTAGGGGCGCCGTTTCTCTTCTTCGGAGGCGCCTCAGCTGTCCAGGAGGCGCCTACGCTTTTCAAGGGTGCCTATGCTATCCAGAGGGGCGCCTTTACTCAAGGGGGGGCGCCTTTTGCCTTCCAGGGCGCAGTTTTGATGTCAAGGTGCGTCATTCATGTATGAACATGTCTTTTTCACAGAGGATCCTACCTCTTCAGGTAGGCGGTAATTAGGCTTGATTTTCTCTGACCGGCCGGGGGCGCCGGCTGAGGCCTGGGGGGGGGCGCCTCCCTGGACAAAGCCAAAACAAGTGGTGCAAAAAGATACTTTTGCACCACTTGAAAAAAATCGAGTGGTGCAACTGCACCACTTGCACCCTGGAATCCGCCGTCCCTGCTTTGGGCATTGCAATAGGCAATGTTGAGGATTTTCAAAGAAGTATCTACAGCTACAGCGGGGAGATCCAGTGCTTTGAATTTCATACAGATGGCCGTTTAGATACGACATACCTAATCTCAAGTGAGCCAGGAGAGAGTTCTGTTTCCTCAATTTCTGCTAGATGTCTTGGAAGCCTGTTAGCTAATTTGACAGTACCTATTGAGTAAAATGATGAACAGATGCTACAGGCGCTACCATATGCAATTGTATGCTGTGACAGGGCCCGCACGATGCATCAGATACGAGTCGGGGCCATAAAGGTCACGGAGATAAGACATTTCCAAAAGGCCTGCGTACGTTGAAATCAATTTGCACATATTCTGCTCTTTGTCTTGGATTTAGATACATTTACATTTATAAGTTCGGGCGTGCAGGAGCTGCACGTAATCAGTTTTCAGTCATCTGTCAAAAGAAAGCTCTGTAAAATGTTTCATCACGATGACGGACTAAGCTGACCAGGATACAGGCTTGAGCGGGACATGCAGCTTAAGAAAATATTTCCATAGCAAATACACGGCCATCATTTATTCCTTGTTTTTGTTTTGCATGGGTACTGTCTATGTAAAAGGCCTTGCTATTATGACGTGACAGTACGGAAGCAAAACTGGGAAAAAAATTTTGAAAAAATATCCCAAATGTGTTTAACCCTCGCCTCACCGGGGGCCATCGATGGCCCCTCCTAAGGTTTTTCGGGGTAGCAGAAAAACGACGAGACGCAGCGCCACGGTTAAGGGCTCTTTCTCTCCCCCATCATTTTTCCACTATCCCTGAAATTTTTCCCCAGGTCACCCAAGGTCAGTTCACCAGGCAAGGTCAACCAAGGTCACCTCACTCCAACTTTTGAGCTCTATAAGAGCTACATTTCTTAGTCGATCAATTTGAATTTTCCTACACTTCATGACCCCTCTAGGGTCTACAAGGTGTATATCCAGGATTTTTCGATTTCGTGACCTGAGGTCAGGTCACGAGGTGACCTCTCCCATTGAAAAAAACATGGAGAAAACCTATCTTATGATCTAAAAGTCACAAAAACGATTGCAAATGCTCAGCCTGCTCAGGAACGCGTTCTTGGACACCCCTTTATGGATCCCAGGGGCCATATTTTCCCTTTGACTTCTCCAAGGTCATCAGAGGTCAAAAAAGTATTTCAACAATAACTTTTGACTTATTTGAGCTAGAGCACTGAATCAAACATCATCGTGTATGTCTTGTCACTGGCTTTAATTTGATATACGGCAAGGTCACTTTCTGACCTTTAGTGACCTCAGGTCATATTAGGTCACGAGGTGACCTCTGGAGGTCAAAGCACTGGCGGGAGGTCATTACGTTCCACATAGCGAAAAAATGTCTGCCAATTTCCTACCAAATGTATTTTACCAGATCTCAATAGCACTAATGGTATAAGAGTTATGTCCAGTTTTCTTAAGCATTGCATATTTGAGTGAAAATAGCCTATAGTGACCTAACTTGACCTCTGGGGGTCAAACCATTGACCTGAGTGCTTAAACATGTAAAGTAATTTCTTACTGAATATCACGCGAGCTTTCTGTTGCACTTCGCAGATTTTTTCTAACCCCCATATTTTCGGAGTTAGAGGGGGCATCGATGGCCCCCGGTGGGGCGAAGGTGGCGTCGGACCCCGGTGGGGCGCGGGTTAAAAGGGAGCTAACCTTGGACAACTGCGGCGATCTCATGTCGGGGACATTGTCAAAATTACATGGATTAGAGTTAAGCTCAAACACTTTCGAAGAGCTCCAGTAGGTGATTGACCTATTTTCACTAAACATTGTACAATGACACCCATGGGTGCCAAAAGCAAGGAGCCGAGAGAGGTGTCCTTCCAAACTGGCAAACAGAGGTAAGTCGCCTCAAAATTCTGATCTGCAGGTAAATTTTCGGGGTTTCTCTCTCTCATCACTTTCGACTAAGTAGAAGTGTTTAACTCTTAACGAGAATGAACTGGTGCAGCAGGACATCGGCGGACGCAGGGGGCCATTCCGGCCATGGCCCCCAAAGCGCTGGAAGGGGGGGCAAACTATCTTTTGCCCCCCAAAACGCCGGATAAATTTTTGAAAAAAGGTGTTTACACTAGGTCTGTAGAGCAAAAAAATCTTCGCTCCCCCCCGAGAGCCATCATGTACTCGGAGAGGTAGCTTATACTAGGTCTGTCGAGCACTGGAAAAAGGTGTTTACACTAGGTCTGTAGAGCAAAAAAATCTTCGCTCCCACCCTCCCCCAGGGGGCGAGCGAACATGGGTTTGCCCCCCAAAAAAACCCGGGTCTGCGTCCGCCCCTGCAGCAGCACAGTGCGAGCAACTCGGTTCAATTTCTTCCCGGCCGGTCTTCTCCGAGTCGGAGTCTATCCCCCACTTAAAAAGCATCCGCCGAGACCCCAGATTTCTCGATTTTCTGAAGTTCTTTCCATTTCTGGTTATGTGTTTCTAATAATTATAGGATTAATATATTTCACAGAAGCTGTCGACTCAAAAGCAGAGAACAGCTAGCTTTATCCCTGTTATCCCCATCAGGCAAATACCGACTCTGGGCTGCCAGGGGCCGTTCGCACTGCCATCTGTCAGACGGCTTTATATAGAGGGCTAAAAACACTGACTAGGTGGTGCGTATACGGGGGGGGCACATACGCTCTGACCAGACGGTCCGTATATCAGGGGCCAAGTATGCTCTGACTAGAGGGTCCGTCTATAGGAGACCAAGCGTCCTCTGACCGGGCGACTGGGTACCGTGATTGTTGGATTTTGAAGTGGGCATGTGAGCGGGACATGCTCAGTGATAATTTAGCTCACATGCTCACATGCCCAAATAACTGCACCGCTCAGGAGTCCAACATTTCATCAGCATTCAAGTATTTTCACTTAACTTAATGACGTTTTTCTACGAGACATTATCATGCCAATTCAGTCTCTTTTACCTCCAGTGGAGGCAATTCAGTATTGCCTGTTCAGTAAATTTGGGGCCCTAGGTGGTGCAGTAGTTAGTAACATGCCGGGCCGAAATCCGGAGACCTGGGTTTGAATCCCAGTTAGGAACAGTTTTCTAAAGGTGCCGAAATATAACAGCTAATACTGATATATATATATATATATATATAAAATATATATATATATATATATATCCCAGTTAGGAACAGTTTTCTAAGGTGCCGAAATATAACAGCTAATACTGATATATATATATATATATATACATATATATATGTATATATATATATATATATATATATATATATATATATATATATATATATATATATATATATATATATATATATATATATATATATATATATCAGTATTAGCTGTTATATTTCGGCACCTTTAGAAAACTGTTCCTAACTGGGATTCAAACCCAGGTCTCCGGATTTCCGGCCCGGCATGTTACTAACTACTGCACCACCCAGGGCCCCAAATTTACTGAACAGGCAATACTGAATTGCCTCCACTGGAGGTACAAAGAGACCGAATTGGCATGGTAATGTCTCGGTAGAAAAAACGTCATTAAGTTAAGTAAAAATACTTGAATGCTTGAAAGAAAATGTTGGACTCCTGAGCGGTGCAGTTCCTTGGTAGTTTGGTACTAGATAGGTATATAAGCAGTGGCGGATCTAGGCCGGTTGGTTTGGGAGGGGCAAACCAAAGTCGAAAAGCAAAAAAACGCCACCGCAGTGAAAAGTTGCGTTACAATATGCCTTTTTCGGTAGGATTTTTTACGCGAACTAGAGACGAAAAGCAAAAAAACCGCCACGGGGTGAAAAATATGGGCTCAAGATACTTTTTTTTCCTATCCAAACCCCAATATTTGCACTGAACTTCACTAATTCTGTTCGAAGTTGAGAGTTGAAGCACCAAAATCTTGCTTACAAGCTAAAAAGGAGTCGGGGGAAAAAGGAGGTAGATCAGCTTTGGGGGGCAAAAACATAGTTTTGCCCCGAGCTTTCCGTTTTAGGGGGCAATTGCCTTTTTGCCCCCGCCCTGGATCCGCTCACTGTATATAAGAGTCATTGAAGCTTCGAGTGAAGTTTACATTAAAAAATGACAATCTACATTGCTGGATAGCAATGCTTAAAAACCTAAGGTTTTGCTATGTCCCGAATAAACACAGAACACCTTCTCATCTAGGAATGTGGATTTTACCTAACAGATGGTTCTAGATCTGCGACATCTTACCCGATCTCATTGGTCTTGAAGAACTGGTCGTTGGAGATTTGGTAGTAGCTCTCCGCCTCCTGGCAGGCCAACTGCTTCCTCCCAGGGTGGGTGCAGGTCAGGGAAGACTGGTCAAACATAGTCTGGTTGCCGCAGAAGAAGCTGGAATCTGCACGGACTCCATCTGCGGAGAGGGGCGCAGGGGATAGTTGGAAAACTGCAAGATCTCAGTAAAATATCGCCTGTATCTTGATATGTGTTACATATTTACCTAATATTTGATATTAGTATGAAATATTCATTTACAAACACGGAAAGATGCAAAATACAGTGAGATAAAGAGATAATGCAGCCCCCAAGGCTTGGAGTTGTTTTTTGATCGAGTACCTACATAACATATCAAGTTTTCCCTTTGCTGTAGGGAATTAGTTCATAACGACTGCTGGAAGCAGAAATCAGAAGAAGGATTAGCGAGCGCACAGGTGTTTTTTAATGGAGATGGGGTTTGAAGTTCAGTTAAAGGAATGAGGCAGCTTGGTTCCGCTTCTCTGGTACAAAAATGGCAAGGTATACACTGTGGCGTCAGAACCAGAGCTTAATGTATGAATGATTAAGGAAATATACAAGTTTCATTATTAACACGCGCCCCGCTCAGTCCCTTGCATGACGCGTTCCCCGCTGGGGGTGCTTTTCGCCCCCTCCGTATTTCGTTCCCCGCGAAAGCTAAGGGAAAATTACGGGCGGCGTTCAGAAAGCACTCTTGACAAGACGAAGAGATTTTATATAGATAATTTTTATGTCAGAGTCAATATTTAGGTCAGCATCGGTCAAAGAAGGCTCCCACTGGAGGCTTACAAACCAAGGGCAGTGTACGTTTCCCCCTCTAGATCTGCCCTCCAGAGCTAGAGCAAATCTTTATGCATCATTGGATTTCTCTCATTGCAGCAGAGTCGGATGATGTATAATATGACCTTGTTAGGTCAAATAATCAAAAATGACCTGACCTCGACCTAGGTGAGGGTCACAGAGTGACCTGCTATGGTCATGTTGCATATCAATCAACTCCCGTGACAATATAAGCACAATGCAAGCAAAAATGGGAGCTTTATCTCAATTCAGTGAGAAGTTATTGGCAAAAATTCACCACCTCTGCTCCCGTGACCTGATATGACCTTTGAGAGGTCAGATTCTCAAAAATCGAATTTGTGGTCAAGATCATAGTAAGAATAGACCAGTTTGAGGATTTTCCAAGCTTGATCCATTCAGTATTTATTGAAAACGAGCCCATTCTATTTTTCACCATAGACCTAAAATGGGGTGACCAAAAATTGACCCCACCTTAAGTCAACAATATCAAAATTCCGAGATAGCAGATTTGTAGACCCAAATGACTGTATCATATTGTGCAGAGTTTCAAACTGATCAGTTTGCTAATGTTCCCTAGGCGCTGCTTCAAACTCGTAATTTTAGGTTTTGTGGTTAGGTGCCTTGACCTTGAATAGCTCCTTGACCTGACATGACCTTATCTACAAAATTTGGTCAGATGTGTAAAATTGATTAGGGATAAATTGTTGTAAGTTTCGTTGTTCTGCGTCTCTTCATTTTTGAGCTATCTGGGGAAAACCAGGGAAGGCCGAATTTCGCCCCCCTCAACAAGGCGCGTGTTAACATATCTTGCAGTTTTCCGTCACTGGCCCATACCTATTCATATGCAGAGTTTCAAAAAATCGTTGTTTTACGCACCAATCCCCTTTCAGACCGTGGTGGTTTTAATGAAATCTACATTGAAAATAATGTTTTTAGTTTTGTTTGTACAAAAAATGATTAATAAGCCTATAATTTCGTTTTATTTTATTTCCCTCTGTTAAAAATAGATATTTCGAGAAATAAGCGTGAGCGTATAACAATGACCTGTAGTGATTTTTTTTATTGACCTCTATTGCAGTAAGCGGATCTAGCCGTTTGGTTTTGGAGGGGCAAACCAAAGTCAAAAAGCAAAAAAAAAAAAAAACGTCGCGCAGTGAAAAATTGCGCTACAATATGCCTCTTCGGTAGGATTTTTGGGAACTGGGGACGAAAAGCAAAAAAATAAAAAAACCTCACAAGGGTGAAAAATATGGGCTCAAGATACATGTTTTCCTATCAAGCCCCAATATTTACACTGAACTTCTCTAATTCTGTTTGAAGTTGAGAGTTGAAGCACCAAAATTTCGCTTACAAACCATAAAGGTGTCGGGGAAAAAGAGAGGTCGATGGCTTTGGGAGGCAAAAACATGTAGTTTTGCCCCGAGCTTTTCCGTTTGGGGGGGCGAATTTGCCTTTTTGCCCCCCTGGATCCACTTTTCACTGCCTCATTGAATCTGTTTTGTTTGCCTGAAGAATTAACACGAATACAAATAAAGTGTTTTAAACTAAAGAAGAAGGTACCATTAGGAGCGTAGGTGGCATTTATAAATTTTTAATATTTGTATTCACATATTGAAACTAGCGCCCCATCCCCCGATCATCACTCGATTCTAAGTCGGTCGCTTTCTTGGTCATCGATAGAAATTCGCATTCATTCCCCACCACACGCCAGGATTCAGGTCCACCCCCTCCCCCTTCCCGTCATCGTCGGATCGGATTCCCGTCCCTCCCCAGTCATCACCGGATCGGCTTCCGCCCTCCCCGGTCATCACCAGATCGGCATCCGTCCCTACCCGGTCATCACCGGATCGGCTTCCGATCCTCCCCTGGTCATCACCGGATCGGCTTCCCGTCCCTCCCTCCGGTCAGTGCCGAGGTCGAAATCGATCCCTACCGCGCCGAACAAATATGGCGTCGACCATAGTTGACAGCACGCAGACTAGTTTTATTTTTGTATTGAAGGGCCTCATAACACGGAAAATAGGGTTTCAACCCCTACCTAGTTATCTTCAGGGTTGTTTGACCCTTCTAAAGATTTAATATAAATTAAAAATCCATCAATATTTTAGTTCCAATAATTATGCACTTTTCCACTCTGATTACTTCTTAGTGTGAGCGTACATGGGTATGAGGCGGGTTTCTGACTCCACCGCAAACTGCCGCTGGAATTGGGATTACTGTGGAATAATGTCGATGGGAAACGACGATCATCATTATGTAGGGAAAGAGAACACTTCTTTGACTGAAAAGAGGAAGCGCGATGGTGGTTTTCTGATATGGTCTCAGCCTCTTAGTAAGAGCTGAGACCATAGATACTGAACGGCTACTGAGCGTATAAAAGCGATGCCGAGAAGCAATGGCACGAAGGCTTATTCCGAAAATCGCTGCAATAAACCGCTTATAGCAACCAACAAGGAGGAACCTGGCACTCCCTGGCTTTGTCTGAACACCTGGCGCTGTTGGTTCAGCGTCGGAACACGAACGTGGAACATGCGGCAGTCGTTGGCGGGGTCAGCGAAGAAGCCGTAGCCCCTGCCGTCGCAAGGTGAAGCCGTACTCCAGCTGCCGGCCCAGTACCTGGTCCCAGCCAGCGGCAGGCCGGAAGGCTGGGCCCTGAGGAGCCACCTCCTCAGGGACGGAGCGCAGCGCAGGCACCCCTCCCCGCCGCCGGCGCCGACTGCAGCAGCTGCGGGAAGCCGCTGACTGCCGCCACTTTCCAGCAGCAGGGAGACCACTGCCAGCAGCTGACGAGCAGAGGCGTCGCCGTTATCAGTTTCACTGGCCGCTTCCAGCCAGCGTCCAACACGGGTGGTTGAAATTCGGCCATTTCCACACCCAGGGAAGAGGAAAATCAAATATCGCATTAATCTGAGCTGGAAACGCCGAGTTCATGCTAGGGGATTGCTAATGCGTATCTGAATTTACAGTTTCTGAATGATTATATCCAAACGTAGAGACATGGGCATCTTTACAAACACGTTGTTAAACATTATTTAGCTCCAAACCCTGTCAGGCCCCTTATCACCCATATTCTTCTCAGGGGCCGCAAGCCGGATTCGCCACACCCATTTCTTCCTCCAAGATCCAAAATCTACCCGTTCAATTTTGTAAAAACTAAATGAGGTTGATTTGCCTCAGGCATGTTTCTAGAGGATATAGCATCAAAAAAATTGAGTGGAAAATATGCATATGTTTATTAATTTGTTGGATTCCTTATAACTATTGGCCCTGCAGTTTTCTGGTTACAAAACCAACGCATTGGGAGGGCATTGATGCAAAATTGCCGTATCTTTTAGCTAGGTGGCGGGAACATTGAAAATTAAATGGTGGATTGAGTTCTGGAATATAATATTAAAATACAATCTATTTCACCGGCTTTTGGGGTTGAACGTATCATCAAACCCTGGGGATACTGCGTGACATCTTTAATATCGAGAAAGGGGCACAATGCCCAAAAATCATCAGAGGGTGATACACTACAGCAAAAAAAGTGGGGCAATATGTCTGATACCACAATGTCTAAAAGACATATAAGTACACATGTTCCTCGGCTATTAATACCCCTCGTGTTTCCAAATCTGTATCCACCAAGCTGCACCTCCCCGGGGTTTTATGATATTGTCTCCTTGATCCACTGATCATGAATTTTATTTATTCGGCCCTGCACGCTCAACTCATCCACGTCTTTATTATAATGTAATACGCTTGCACATTCGTGAACTACCTTCACCATAACACCTCGAACTTGCTCTATGGTGATCATGCTATGATATGTAGTATAGGGATGGAAGAATGACATGACAGTTTTTATTCCCCTGGGCGTGCCACAAGCAGTCTATCGACTCTGCAAGAGTACAAACTATGGATATTCCCAAACCAGTGGCGGATCCAGGACTTCATTTCGGGTGAGGGAGCCTAGGGGATTCTAAGCTCCTTCCCTATCATTGCCTCGGTTAGCCTCCCCTGGCTATCCACATAATATAGGCACCCTGAAGCCTTCACAGGGGGGGCTGAGCCTCCCCAAGCCCCTTTGTTTCTGCCACTGTTTGAGCCTCCCCTCCTCATCTCTTGGGTTGCTGGAACTGTCGCGGAAAAAATTATATGAAAATAACAATGAGCTACCACCTGAAATCGTATTTCTAAAGCGTTTAACCATTCTGACTGTACCTACTAATATTGTTCCAGACTGCTTTACTGCAGCGAATGTAATGCACCCTTGACGACAAATCAGAGGTCAAGAATCTCGCCAACTCGCCCACGCTCGTGGGTAGCCAAGATGAGGTTCAAGTGACCAGAACTTAGGTAGCCAATCACGGAGATTTGACAGAGATCATAGAATGCACTTACCAGCACAAAATCAAGTATCTCCACGATCTTACCGCCACGTAAAAAGAACTATCCATAATATGCAATGCTACCTTGACTGATTTTAAGTAACATTATAACTTTAGTGACAGACGATGCAAATTGGTGACAAATAATTTATCCTTACTCACTCGCGTTATTTTACAGCTAAGTAAGAGATGGGTAGGTAACCACATCGCCAACGAAATTGACCCATATAAAGCCATGAGAAAAAGGTACTCCAAATTGCGATGACATGAAAGCGGTAATATTCATTATTTTATATGAATTTGACTATTTATTTTGAATAAAAGATACAAATTTAAAGTCTATATCAGGATCTGTAGTCAAATTATTCTGCATAGGAGAGTAAATTCACTGCTTACGTTGTACTTGAGGACTCGTTTTGCGGAATTAGAGATGGGTCTGGTAGCCAGGCTCCCAACGAAAATTACGATTAGGGAGCACAAGGTAGCCACTTGGGTAACCACAAAAGTTCTGCGTTTCTGGCGCATGAAGTAGCGAGAAGAAAGCAGTCAGATATACGTGTTGTTAAGGCTGCTGTTTGGGTATCTTACTACGAGGCTGTAGATTTTGACCTAAATCCCAATGGGGAGGTTTTTTGTTGCCAGTGGTAAACACACTACCAATTCTTATATATTATGCCGCGGCCAGAGAAACGCAGACAAAGTGAACTCTGCCCGACATACAAAGCCCAGGAGAGTAGTGTGATTTGAGAATTGTCAATAAGAGCACACATTTTAATCCTGTGCATGCGAGATATCAAAACATGAACTGTGGAGATGAGAGTTGCAAGTTTTGGCTTTCCACCTAGAAAATTAGATGTATTTGGTGCTTCATGAAGTCAGGTAAACTGGAGGTAGGTTTCTTTGGTGCCTACACACGATCTTGGTGTCAATTTTCTCAAATCCAAACTTAACAAAATTGTAATGATTCCACAAAAGTTTCCATTCAGCAGGTGAATGTGGTGCTGCTGATGATCTGCTTCAATATTTCTAGAATTTGCTGGATGATGGTTTGTGGTATTAGAGGTACTTGTCCTCTGGCTGAGTACCTATATTTGGTTGCATGCATTGGAGATATTTAAATTATATGTATTCTTTTAACAGAGTGTTAATTGAATGTATCCTTCAAGTAGCTTATGTCTCAGCATGGTGACTGCTGCAGTCAAATGGTAGTTGTCTGCTATCCTAGCAATGACGGTCTAAGCAATGATTGGTCATAGCAAGCTAGTTGCAGTAAGGGTACTAGACTCTGACGGCACATATTATTTTTCCTGTATTTTTAATTAGGTACTTGATAACATTTTTGACTGATTACTATTCTCAGCTAATGGACGCATGCTTGTATTACTGCTTCACAACTTGTAATCACTGCACATATACTTAGCCTCTCGCTGTTTGGTACTAAGAGTATGCTATATGTAATTCATTAATCTCCCAAATCACTGCAAATTTAATTACTTTCATAATTCCACTTTTTGAGAATACTTTTTCACTCACTAAGACAGTTATTCTGAGAGCCATTTAAAGCCTCAGTTCATGCAAAAGTTAATTTCGCTTCAGGTAGCCATGTTGTTCGCGTCAAGGGATGTGAGTAGCCAACCTGACATGTTCTTGACCTCTGACGATAATACCTACTTGGTTCGTGAAAAAGATCCTCTTAAATACCTAGCCATAGCTCCACCCATGAAAATATCTTATCTTAAGACTTTCAGGGAATGCTCCCAATTCGGCTTTAGGAAAAGTCAGAAGGTTCCAAAGCCTATCGCGAGCCGTCTTGGAGATACCTCGAAAAATCGTGAGGAAGCTGGGCGAATCCGCCCTCCTTACAGGAATAGGGTCAAACAGACCTTCTTGAAGAGCGCCTCGTATCTAGGCAACTTTCACCTACATGGACTTATAGAGCCGACGACCGTTGCAACCTATGCATCTTTCATCCACCCAAAATTGATGCTTATTTTTGTCTGATATTGGTAGTTAGATGTTTATTTGATTCTTCCTACTTGTACTCTACTGTTAAACAAGATTACCAGGCCACCAACCTACGCAACACTAGTAGGGAACTTACCATTGCGGATTTTCTTCCTTTCAGCAGCGGGGTGTTCAGTAGACGTTTCCCTTCACGACACTGGCATGGGGCTTGGCCTGTAGCGCACTTTTATTTTCAGCGGTGGGCACACCACGGTCACCTCCTGTTTGCGAAGTGACCACGATCACCTAGCGCCGTCAGCGCGGACGTTTGTGTCCCTGCAGGCCTCTGTGTACCCTTCGGTGACGGCAGCGTGCAAACGTTTGTACAGCGCCCACCGCCGCTGTGAGCCGACCCTGACCCGGGCATGTGGCCGACCCTGGAAAACTGACGAAAGCCTCGCCGCGCTGAAACAGCATGCCGGCGGCAAGCGGAATTGAGCTGGTTGGACGGCGTTATAGGGTAATGCGACACCTCCAAAGCAGGACTTGGAGCAAGATATAGCCATGTGATAGAGCATATCGAGAAACTACTTGATCGATGTTTAGTTTTGCCCAGAACTTAGCGTTAACCGAAGAGTAAAATTTACCCTCTACCGACCCCGTTCTGCCCGGTATGTTCACATTTAAGTAAAGGTATCTTGTGTTCACATGACATGACATGCTCAATCCCCCTGAACGTGTTGCATGGACATATTTTTTCTTGCTTGGACCTCTTTAAAACCCACATTGAACATGCCTTTAGTACCTTCTAGCAATTATAAATTCATAAACTTGCTTTAATGACTGCATTGAAACACCAAAATATATTTTAATATATCTAGGAGGATGGGGGATTCGATGGCTGTTTGCTTTTGGTTGATGTTATGTAACCTCTTTTCATTTCAAGGCAGCTGCATTTGTTGTCGTGTTCAATTTTTTGGCGTGGGTCAAACACGTTCGACTTGGCACAAAGCATTGCCAGCTCATGGGTGGGTTCGACGTCACGCTAATTTGGAGACTTCTGTGCCAGCAGAGCAAAATTAAATGCACCGAGCTATTAGCCATGCTAATCATTTTTGCAGGAAGCAAAGTCAAATCCATTATTTCAGCATACATTAACCAAAACCACAAGGCCTGAAATTGCACCCAGGTGCCACATTCTCTTGAACCATGGGTGTAGATTCCGGGGGATGGGATGGGGATCAAGACCCCTTAGACTTTGGGTCTCCCATAGGCTTTGTATAGGGCTTGTATTGCCGTGCCAGCGTCAACTGATCAAGGACTCCCCCTGGATCGAGAAGAGATTTCCAGCCCTGCCTTAACACTCCCGGGCAAGCTGCTGGCCGACAGACGCGTTATAACCCCTACATTAAGTCGACTGCAGTTGAACTGAGCCGCAGGGCACCTGTCCCCTGAGGTATGCAGTCCCGCAGGCTACGACCACGTCATTCCGCATTTAAGAGCTGGCGCGCTCCAGACGTGGCTATTACCAGCTCTCGCGCCACCAGTTTGCTCAGCTGTTTGTACTGCAAGGAATGGGACTCCATTCAATGGCGGAGCTGATGGAAATTCTTATATCAAGTA
>JAOTON010000929.1:0-88078 GCA_034440635.1 Lepas anatifera
GACCTGACACATTGCAGCAATGGATCATATGCAATGGACTAAATTTTCAAGTTCAAAGACTTATAGTGCATGCACTTTTATAATAGACATTGAGACTGAATACCCGATTTTGTAAATTCATGGAAATCCGAGCGACGTTGTAGCAGAAACCAGATTTATCAGGCTCACACTCGATAAGCTTTTTCATATGTGCCACTTACCTGAAGGATTTCCCAAAAAAATGTTTCGATACGCTGAAAATACTGAAGGTGTTGACGAGGATGAGATACCGTGCAGATAGAGAGAAATGTTTCTCATGCTACTTACACGTTATACGCTTATCGCCTCTATATACGTTGGCTACACATTACGTTATACGCTCATTGTTATACGCTACGTTAGTGAAGCTTCTTATGCTGTATAGATCACTTATTCGTCCGAAGATCAGCGTATGGCTGTGTCAGAGCCGCATGACGAAATCCATGGAGCGAAGCGGATTGAGATTTCTCAAGAGGCTCTATTCTGGCCATTTGGCTGTTCTTGACAGTTGATACCAGGGCTCTGCAATTGTGTAGGGTGATTGCCCTTTTACGCTAGACGCTCAAACTAAAGGCCCCGAATTTAAATTCAAAATAGTTTTTGAGAAATTTTTTGGAACAAATGTTTTCAATTTTGCATTTTTATCATTTTTATTTCTTAAGCGACGAACTTGAAATTTGCCTCCTTTTGAATAAGCAACAAGGCCACCTTCAAAGAAAGAAAAAGTTCGAAACTGGTCCGAGCAATATTTATTTACGCCAAAACGCAGTATTTCTAGTACAAGCAAAAAAAGATATTGAAATTTGACAGCCGACTTGTAGCTCGGAAATGTCAGAAGGCACGCTTCAGTTAGTTTA
This sequence comes from Lepas anatifera, assembly GCA_034440635.1. Classification (NCBI taxonomy): domain Eukaryota; kingdom Metazoa; phylum Arthropoda; class Thecostraca; family Lepadidae; genus Lepas; species Lepas anatifera. The sequence continues at coordinate 876 of JAOTON010000929.1, forward strand.
AAGACAGCCACGTGGAGGCAGCTACGTCAATTTTCTTGTGCTTAGGTATAGTTTCCAGTGGAAACGTAAAATTCTGACCCTAGTTTTGCCATTTTGCTTGAGGGACTACATATTTGCTCATTTCATTTAAATCTTAATTCCTCTCGCGATCCAATGCGCTGGATTTGACTTTTCATTTCCAAATAATGAAAGAACATTGCTTCCGCCTGATAGTATTCGGAGATGGATATCGTGATAATAAAATTCATTGTCTTATATGTAGAAACCTATAATTTTTAGTAGAAAACCTTTTATTTGCAGCTTTTCGGTTCAGAGCACATGTCACGCCATTTCAAGCTCAGAATTGACATGGCTGAATAGGAAAATTAATTGCAGTCATTCAATTCATTACACTACCCACTTATCTCCAACGGCTTTCGAGTAATTCGTCCGAAAGGGTATTTCAAGGAGCTAAATTTCTCGGAACATGTTTGCTTCCTCACCATGGTTTTCAAGTCCTCAAAATGAATGGAAGTGGATGCAATTTGGTATAAAGCTAGCTTAGGGTCCCTAGGTCGCCGATACAAGGGATTCTAGGCGAATCTAATGTTTGGTTCGTCTTCTAGAAGCAGCTTTATACCATGCCTTTTCTGTACGAACACAACACCCGGCGCCACGATCACGGCATCGTTTTGATTGCGTGATACCGGCCCCAGTGACCTCCTGATATCGGGTCACAGGTCTAGGGTTAGTGGGAGTCGGTACAGTGTGGCGCAGTGGTCTAGTGGTTAGAGGTCCTGTCTCGTGATGAGGGGTGCGCGGGTCGAATCCGAGGTTGACTGCGGGATATTTACTATTTATTTCAAAGAAAAGAATGATGGCACTGACCTCACAGGCTTATGAAGAGATACATTGAGAATGAAATATGGCTGATTTCAGCACATTGTCGCATGCGGCTCTCCTGCGCCGGTGGGGGGTTATTCAGGTCGCAGACCGGGGTTGCGTATGAGGGCCACTCCTTAGTCCGCGAAAAAGATTATCGATATGTCCGTCATCTCGCATAATCAAAATAGTAACTGGAGCATTCCAAGCTTCACCCATAATAAGCATGCTAGTGGAAATTAGTGAAATACCGCTACAAATGGCACGTAAGATACTCGCTTTGCATTAAGCTATTAAAAGGAATGTGGCACCTTTAGAACGGTGATTTTAACTGAGATAGCCAAGTTGTAAAGCAAATCGGAAAACCAGGTGCTCTATATATCATTTGTCTTGGAACTCGATTTTTCCGTAGAAAAAAACTAAACCTACCCGAAATGTACCTCTCATGTACCTCTCGCCAGGCGGCCATTGTTGTGGAGCTGCTGGTGTGACGACATATGCTGACATCATGATGAGCATCAGCCAATCGAAGCCCCTTGAAGTGTTTCGAGTATGGTAGTGGTTGCCAGATCATGACATCATCCAGAGGCAGATATTTATTCATTTTTCTAGAGGAGTATTTTAAAAATAAAAACATTGAGCTTGCTGTACATTTTCAGAAAAATCATGAGTGGTTTCATTATTTTCGGCTAAAAGTACGCCTAATTACACAAAATTCCAGGATTTTACCAAGGTGCCACGTTCCCTTTAAAATAAGTCACCAACACGCCCCACATACCAAACATTTTTTTGGCGACGCCTACCTCAGTCAGATAAGACAGTGGCTCGCGTTTTGCAACCCGTCACCAGGGAGTGGAGTCTGTGCCTGGCTGGCACAGGCTGGTATCGACAGCAATCTCGTCGAACCACATGAAGCAGCTGTTATTGAACCATAGCTCATCTCGACAGTTAACACGAACACAACCTACGCCAACAAAGCAAAAATTTGCCTCCTGAACCGACGCGCCAGTATTTTATGAACTTGCTTGCGGAGCCGTTCGAAAACCATGTCTGTTTCTATATAGACGGTTGCAAAAGAAAGTGACAATGGCACAGGGCGTGCATTTGTTGGTGACGATGTTGAGAAGTTTTCTAGTTTGCCTTACGAAGGATCCATTTTTACTTCAGAGCTGTACTCCATTTTTTTTCTGTTTGGACCAGGTGTCTAAGCTGATGGTGAGGAAGTTTGCGATTTTTACCGATTCGCTGTCTTATCTGCAGACATTGAAGCCATTTTATTTCTATAATGCGTCGTCACCTTGGCAGGCCATGCTGAAGATGACTGGATCTTCTGTGTGCACTGATTAGTCCAGTAGGAAGACACAGGCAGTTTGGATGGCTACCATCTCAGCCTGAAAACTCGAGCAGAGCGAGCCTGCTGGTCGCCTGAGCTCATGCTGGGCTCTGTCTGGTGACTCGATGAAGACCCAGCTCCCCCGCTCGTGACCCCTCCGTGCACTGACCCGTCGGTCCACACCCATGTGGCACATTGAGTCAGGGAAGCGAGGTGGGGAGAGCTACTCGCTTCTTCCGGACAGGTGGCGCTCCTGATGTCAGTGGGCCCACGTCTAGTTGAAATGTGACTCACTCTCCTGATACACACAGTGGAAGACGTCGGGGAAGGAAAGACTCGATGGGGAGGAGATGCCTGCTTGATCCCACATGTCTTTGCCCACCTGCCGCCACCCGGTCACCGAGGAGAGTCGAGAGGGCGCTGTCGCCTCCGCACGTCTTCACAGAGGGTCTTCAGGCGGCAGGGTATGGAATTTCACCAGCAGTCGGGTCGCGAGTACCCTCCTTCTGGCCGCTACGCGGGAGTCTTAACTCGGCTGGGAGTGGAGTGGGTGCATCCTGTGATGATACGCGCCGACGCTCTCATTTTGCGTTCCAGCAGCTCGACATGAAATGGCGGTGTGGCGTGGAGCCACGCTGCGGCCTTACTCCATCGCTCCTCTCACGTAGCCAGTAGCGACGGTTCGGAGGTGCTGTTCGTGCAGCCCCCAGTTGCAGCCGGACAGTTGACGTAGGTGGGAGATGCGGGGGTGGACCTTCTCCCACAGTCTCTTACAGTGTGGACCGAAATGGAGGAGCCGATCGATGGTGACGCCAAGTAGCTGTAGGGTGTCTCCAGCAGTGACAGACTTCCCGTCGACCTTAAAATTGAAGGGATCGGCGTCTCTGGCCCACTGGGACATCACCAGTACTTGGATCTTGGCTCCTGATACCACCATTTTTGTGCTGTCGGGTCCACTTCATGAGGGTGCCAGCAGCAGCTTTATTGCGCCCGGTCCTTGGCGACTTGGATGTTGTTGCCCGTGCAGAGAGCCGCCGTATCATCGGCGTACATGTAGGGGAGCATCCGGGAACCGCGCAGAGTGCGTCTACCAGCCGAGCCGCCCATACAAAATAAAACTGGCGATAAGACACTTCCTTACGGCAGGCCAGTTCGGAAAATGCGCTCACTGGAAAGCACACCATTTAGTTCCACCTGGACTCTTCGGTCCCGGAGTCACTGCCAAATCCAGGCCACCGTGCAATTTGACAGCCCCATCTACAGCAGGCGAACGCGTAGCAGGTGGTGGTCCACTACGTCGTACGCGTGCGCGAAATCAAACGCGACGAGGACGTATTTCTGCGCGGTCTGTCCATCGGGAGGGCGGCTGTGTCTCGATTTGGGCATGCACAGTGCACGCTCACCTCTTCTCTTAAATGAGTCCTGAACTTGACCTGAAGGCGATGGTTGATGGTATAAGTGGATGGTCAGTGACAAAATATACTCGTTTTATCAATCTGAATGGTCTTTTCACTTCGATCTGAACACTGCACATGATCATTAAACGCGCAAATTACAGCCAATAAACGAAAAAAGTTATCAATTTATCAAGAGAGTACTTGGGCACGTTGAAACTGTTTTCTTTTATTCTAGTAGGGCCCATTTATGTCACAAATCACAAATGCCTATGGCATGATCTATTTCAGCATTCAATCACATGGCTACCGAAATTCTCTTAACACCTCCGAAATTTCACGCACAAGAGCAATTCTCCCATGCTGATGAATTGAAGAATATAGATAAAGGTCGATGGAAAATGCCCACATACTTCATTCTGTGTTTATCTTAACGTTTCAACTTCCCTTATATCTCCTTGAGTCTGCCATCTGGTTCAAACATTATTTTTAGGAGCAAATAATAATGTGGGTTAAAGTCCGGCTTGTGTTTCCTACAACTTAAAAGCTTTTCCGCTGAGGTAATTTTCTTGGACAGCGCACAGGCCAGGTTCACACTCGCTGCGATTATTTTCAATGTCCTCTCACCATTATCTTACGAATCTTGGCCACGTGGAAAGGCAAAATGATGCTTATCATATTTGATATTAAAATAAACTTAACCCCTCCTCACTAATAGAAAAATTCCCAGATATGTACCTTTACGTTCAGCTGTTGCATCTTCCCAAGTGTCTTGAATTTCTCCATGACCTAGTGGCAGTTACAGGTTTTTCAAGAGGTGCCGAAAAAGTGTGGACTGAACTGTTTAGCAATTCATTGTTTCAAAATCACGCCAAATAGGCATCTTGCTTGGCTGGTACAAACTGTTATGGCTGGGAGAGGGTGGGATAGGACGTTGTTAAAAATACGATCCACCAATATGACGGCAACCGAAAACCGAATACCATAGGCGCCTTTTGGGTGAAAAGTTGATGGTAAAGTGCCCACTTTGAGGCTCCGCGTTTCCCCCCACCTTACTAAAATTCTAGATCCGCCCATACGCGGATCCAGGGGGCAAAGGGGAGGGGCAGATGCAGCCCCCAATCGATCCTCGGCGCCCCCTGAAATGGTCACGGCGCCCCCTGAAAGGTCGATGGCACTCGCTTGAAGTGGCGCTTCCCACTCTCCCCCAGGATGCGAAATCGGTGCTCACCGATAGGATTTTACGCCCACCTGGTAGGTTTTTCCGGTCAAAAGTGGCGCCCCCTGCTCCGGATGGCGCCCCCGGGAAGGTGCTCCCCTCCGATTGGCAATCCTGGATCTGCCTATGGATCCGTCACTGTTCAAGAGCAAACAATTCACAGGAAAAGCAGGAAGATATCAAATGTTAGTGGGGAGTGGTGCGGCCAAGATAATTGATGATGCTAACAAATTGTTTAGTTATGTGGATAAAATAATTGGGTCGCCACACGGGATTGGAAGGGGACTCCTGCCTTCTTATGAGATGGGCAGTGTGCTAAAAATATATCGTCAAGTCAATATCAAATTATCAACATTTAGTTTTATACAGTGCACTGTTCACTGCAGTGATACAAGAGTGCTCTGTCCTTTTTCTGTGGGTTTATGACACCCGGTAGGGTTCGTTTTAGCCTCAAATATGGCTTTTGTGGTATTTATTTGGCCATTTGGCCGCCCCGGTTGCTCGGTTGGTAGAGCGTCGGGCTCCGGCCCGCTGCTGAGAAGCATGCAGTGGCAGTGCATGTCCAGGCTTGAGATCGGTTCCCCTGAGACGCTCCGGCGCTCAATCGTTTGCCCGACGTAGGTCGGCTGGCAACTGACTGATGAGAGGGTGACCTGAGCGAGGCGGCCATCCCTGTGCTTTGTGGGAGGTTAAACTTTGGCTTCTAAATCAACCCTTCATTGTGGGCGTTACTCGTTCGGGTGGTGGGGTCGGGGTCTCCGTGACAAGTCCCTTGAGGACTTTAATGAGACTCAGACTCCAACAGCCGTACTGGGAAGAACTTGGACGAAATATATAAAAAAAACAAGATTTTTTAGTGCAAATACAATTTGAACCTTTTGGCCTTTTCGCAAACCCGGTTTGGCCTTTTTCCGTTGACAAAAAAACCCGCAGTCCTGGGCAGCATCTCTAATCTTTAGAATATGGAATAACAAAAATTAGGAGACATTTTTTAACACTAGCACGTCTCAATTTTATTAACGCCCCCTCCAAATGGGGGTTTGATCCCCCGAAGATATTATAATGGCCAGCACAAGAAAATCTCCACCGCCCCCCTCAACTGAGTTTTCCTTAAAAAATGTTCTGCTGTCCTTTCCAGGGGGCGCCTTTCCTATCCATGGGTGCTTATTCTTTCCAGAGGGGGCGCCTTTGCTCTCGGAGGGGGGGCGCCTTTTGCTATCCAGGGATGCCTGTGCTAACCAGGGGGTGCATATGATATCAAGGGGCGCCGTTGATCTTCTTCGGAGGCTTCTCTGCTGTCCAGGAAGCGCCTGCGCTATCCAGGGGCACCTATGCTATCCAGAGACCCGGATCCTTTACTCAGGGGCGGGGGCCGCCTTTTGCTGTCCAGGGGTGCCTGTGCTAACCAGGGGCGCATATGCTATCCCGGGGTGCCGTTGCTCTTCTTTAGGGGCGTCTCTGCCGTCCAGGGGTGCCTATGCTATCCAGAGGGTGTGTTCTGTCCATGGGGCGCTTTTGGTATCAAAGGGCGTATTTGCTGTTTTGGGGGCAGCTATCTTATCAGAGGGCGCCCCCTGCTGTCCAGGGAGCGCGATTGCTATTAAAGGGAGCTTATGATATCCAGAGGGTGCCTTTGCTCTATGGGGGAGGGGGCGCCTCTTAGTGTACAGGAGTGCCTGTGCTAACCAGAGGGCGCCTATGCTATTCAGGGGCGTCGTTACTCCTCAATTGGGGGTGCCTTTTTCTGTCCAGGGCGCCTCTGCTGTCTAGAGGTCGCCTTTGCTATCCAGAGGGGCGCTTTTACTCAAGGGGGTGGGCACCTTTTGCTGTCCAGGGTGCAGCTTTGATGTCAGGGGCGCCATTCATATTTGAAAGTGTATTTTATTTTACACAGAGGGTACTACCCCTTCAGACAGGCGATGTGTCTGATTTTCTCTTGACCGGCCGGGGGCGCCGGCAAAATCCGGGGTGCCACCCAAATCCGTGAGGGCCTCCCCGTACGATGTCAAAACCAGGTGTGCAAAAATATACTATTGTACACCATCATTTTTTCAAGGTGTGCAACTGCACACCCTGTCCTGCGGAATCCGCCGTCCCTGCCGCCGTTGTTCTCGGGAGGGGGGGTTCTCTCTTATCTCTCCAGGGGGGCGCCTTTCTTATCAAAGGGCGCCTATGTTGTCCAGGGGGCGCCTTTTCTCTGCGGGGGGGCGCCTTTTGCTGTCAAGGGGTGCCTGTGCTAACCAGGGGCGCATGTGATATCTAGGGGCGCCGTTTCTCTTTCTTCGGAGGCGCCTCAGCTGTCCAGGAGGCGCCTACGCTTTTCAAGGGTGCCTATGCTATCCAGAGGGGCGCCTTTACTCAAGGGGGGCGCCTTTTGCCTTCCAGGGCGCAGTTTTGATGTCAAGGTGCGTCATTCATGTATGAACATGTCTTTTTCACAGAGGATCCTACCTCTTCAGGTAGGCGGTAATTAGGCTTGATTTTCTCTGACCGGCCGGGGGCGCCGGCTGAGGCCTGGGGGCGCCTCCTGGACAAAGCCAAAACAAGTGGTGCAAAAAGATACTTTTGCACCACTTGAAAAAATCGAGTGGTGCAACTGCACCACTTGCACCCTGGAATCCGCCGTCCCTGCTTTGGGCATTGCAATAGGCAATGTTGAGGATTTTCAAAGAAGTATCTACAGCTACAGCGGGGAGATCCAGTGCTTTGAATTTCATACAGATGGCCGTTTAGATACGACATACCTAATCTCAAGTGAGCCAGGAGAGAGTTCTGTTTCCTCAATTTCTGCTAGATGTCTTGGAAGCCTGTTAGCTAATTTGACAGTACCTGTTGAGTAAAATGATGAACAGATGCTACAGGCGCTACCATATGCAATTGTATGCTGTGACAGGGCCCGCACGATGCATCAGATACGAGTCGGGGCCATAAAGGTCACGGAGATAAGACATTTCCAAAAGGCCTGCGTACGTTGAAATCAATTTGCACATATTCTGCTCTTTGTCTTGGATTTAGATACATTTACATTTATAAGTTCGGGCGTGCAGGAGCTGCACGCAATCAGTTTTCAGTCATCTGTCAAAAGAAAGCTCTGTAAAATGTTTCATCACGATGACGGACTAAGCTGACCAGGATACAGGCTTGAGCGGGACATGCAGCTTAAGAAAATATTTCCATAGCAAATACACGGCCATCATTTATTCCTTGTTTTTGTTTTGCATGGGTACTGTCTATGTAAAAGGCCTTGCTATTATGACGTGACAGTACGGAAGCAAAACTGGGAAAAAAATTTTGAAAAAATATCCCAAATGTGTTTAACCCTCGCCCCACCGGGGGCCATCGATGGCCCCTCCTAAGGTTTTTTTCGGGGTAGCAGAAAAACGACGAGACGCAGCGCCACGGTTAAGGGCTCTTTCTCTCCCCCATCATTTTTCCACTATCCCTGAAATTTTTCCCCAGGTCACCCAAGGTCAGTTCACCAGGCAAGGTCAACCAAGGTCACCTCACTCCAACTTTTGAGCTCTATAAGAGCTACATTTCTTAGTCGATCAATTTGAATTTTCCTACACTTCATGACCCCTCTAGGGTCTACAAGGTGTATATCCAGGATTTTTCGATTTCGTGACCTGAGGTCAGGTCACGAGGTGACCTCTCCCATTGAAAAAAACATGGAGAAAACCTATCTTATGATCTAAAAGTCACAAAAACGATTGCAAATGCTCAGCCTGCTCAGGAACGCGTTCTTGGACACCCCTTTATGGATCCCAGGGGCCATATTTTCCCTTTGACTTCTCCAAGGTCATCAGAGGTCAAAAAAGTATTTCAACAATAACTTTTGACTTATTTGAGCTAGAGCACTGAATCAAACATCATCGTGTATGTCTTGTCACTGGCTTTAATTTGATATACGGCAAGGTCACTTTCTGACCTTTAGTGACCTCAGGTCATATTAGGTCACGAGGTGACCTCTGGAGGTCAAAGCACTGGCGGGAGGTCATTACGTTCCACATAGCGAAAAAATGTCTGCCAATTTCCTACCAAATGTATTTTACCAGATCTCAATAGCACTAATGGTATAAGAGTTATGTCCAGTTTTCTTAAGCATTGCATATTTGAGTGAAAATAGCCTATAGTGACCTAACTTGACCTCTGGGGGTCAAACCATTGACCTGAGCGCTTAAACATGTAAAGTAATTTCTTACTGAATATCACGCGAGCTTTCTGTTGCACTTCGCAGATTTTTTCTAACCCCCATATTTTCGGAGTTAGAGGGGGCATCGATGGCCCCCGGTGGGGCGAAGGTGGCGTCGGACCCCGGTGGGGCGCGGGTTAAAAGGGAGCTAACCTTGGACAACTGCGGCGATCTCATGTCGGGGACATTGTCAAAATTACATGGATTAGAGTTAAGCTCAAACACTTTCGAAGAGCTCCAGTAGGTGATTGACCTATTTTCACTAAACATTGTACAATGACACCCATGGGTGCCAAAAGCAAGGGAGCCGAGAGAGGTGTCCTTCCAAACTGGCAAACAGAGGTAAGTCGCCTCAAAATTCTGATCTGCAGGTAAATTTTCGGGGTTTCTCTCTCATCAGTTTCGACTAAGTAGAAGTGTTTAACTCTTAACGAGAATGAACTGGTGCAGCAGGACATCGGCGGACGCAGGGGGGCCATTCCGGCCATGGCCCCCAAAGCGCTGGAAGGGGGCAAACTATCTTTTGCCCCCCAAAACGCCGGATAAATTTTTGAAAAAGGTGTTTACACTAGGTCTGTAGAGCAAAAAAATCTTCGCTCCCCCGAGAGCCATCATGTACTCGGAGAGGTAGCTTATACTAGGTCTGTCGAGCACTGGAAAAAGGTGTTTACACTAGGTCTGTAGAGCAAAAAAATCTTCGCTCCCACCCCTCCCCAGGGGGCGAGCGAACATGGGTTTGCCCCCCCCCAAAAAAACTCGTGTCTGCGTCCGCCCCTGCAGCAGCACAGTGCGAGCAACTCGGTTCAATTTCTTCCCGGCCGGTCTTCTCCGAGTCGGAGTCCGTCCCCCACTTAAAAAGCATCCGCCGAGACCCCAGATTTCTCGATGTTCTGAAGTTCTTTGTATCTTTGGTTATGTGTTTCTAATAATTCTAGGATTTATGTATTTCACAGAAGCTGTCAACACAAAATCAGAGAACAGCTAGCTTTATCCCTGTTATCCCCATCAGCCAAATACCGACTCTGGGCTGCCAGGGGCCGTTCGCACTGCCATCTGTCAGACGGCTTTATATAGAGGGCTAAAAACACTGACTAGGTGGTGCGTAACAGGGGGGCAAATACGCTCTGACCAGACGGTCCGTATATCAGGGGCCAAGTATGCTCTGACTAGAGGGTCCGTCTATAGGAGACCAAGCGTCCTCTGACCGGGCGACTGGGTACCGTGACTGTTGGATTTTGAAGTGGGCATGTGAGCGGGACATGCTCAGTGATAATTTAGGACATGACACACACACACACACACACACAATATATATATATATATATATATATATATATATATATATATATATATATATATCAGTATTAGCTGTTATATTTCGGCACCTTTAGAAAACTGTTCCTAACTGGGATTCGAACCCAGGTCTCCGGATTTCCGGCCCGGCATGTTACTAACTACTGCACCACCCAGGACCCTACATTTACTGAACAGGCAATACTGAATTGCCTTCGCTGGAGGTACAAAGAGACCGAATTGGCATGATAATGTCTCGGTAGAAAAAAACATCATTAAGTTAAGTGAAAATACTTGAATGCTTGAAAGAAAATATTGGACTCCTGAGCGGTGCAGTTCCTTGGTAGTTTGGTACTAGATAGGTATATAAGAGTCATTGAAGCTTCATTGTAGTTTACATTAGAAAATGACAATCTACATTGCTGGATAACAATGCTGAAGACCTAAGGTTTTGCTATGTCCCGAATAAACACAGAACACCTTCTCATCTAGGAATGTGGATTTTACCTAACAGATGGTTCTAGATCTGCGACATCTTACCGATCTCATTGGTCTTGAAGAACTGGTCGTTGGAGATTTGGTAGAAGCTCTCCGCCTCCTGGCAGGCAACGGCTTCCTCAGGGTGGGTGCAGGTCAGGGAAGACTGGTCAAACATAGTCTGGTTGCCGCAGAAGAAGCTGAACTGCACGGACTCCATCTGCGGCGGGGCGCAGGGGATAGTTGGAAAACTGCAAGATCTGCAAGGATTAGCGAGCGCACAGGTGTTTTTTAATGGAGATAGGGTTTGAAGTTCATTTGAGGGAATGAGGCAACTAGGTTCCGCTTCTTGGTACAAAAATGGCAAGGTATACACTGTGACGTCAGAACCAGAGCTTAATGTATGAATGATTAAGGAAATATACATGTTTCATTATTAAAATATCTCGCAGTTTTCCTTTACTGGCCCATACCTATTCATATTCAGAGTTTCAAAAAATCGTTGTTTTACGCATCAACCCCCATTCAGACCGTGGTGGTTTTAATAGCAATCTACATTGAAAATAATGTTTTTAGTTTTGTTTGTACAAATAATGGTTAATAAGCCTATAATTTCGTTTTATTTTATTTCCCTCTGTTAGAAATAAACATTTCAAAATAAGCGTGACGTAAAACAATGACCTGGTAACTTTTTGACCTGATTGAATCTGTTTGATTTGCATCAAAAATTAACACGAATACAAATGAGGTGTTTTAAACTAAAGAAGAAGGTACCATTAGGAGCGTAGGTGGCATTTATAAATTTCTAATATTTTTATTCACATATTGAAACTACGCCCCCATCCCCCCAGTCATCACTCGGTCTAAGTCCGTCCCTTTCTCGGTCATCGATAGGTAAGATTCGGCCCCTTCCCTACCACTGCCGGGTCAGAGTCCACCCCCCTTCCCGTCATCGTCGGATCGGCTTCCGTCACCCCCTGCCGGGTCAGAGTCCGCCCCCCCTTCCCGTCATCGTCGGATCGGCTTCCGTCACCCCCCTGCCGGGTCAGAGTCCGCCCCTCCCCCGTCATCGTCGGATCGGCTTACGTCCATACATGTATTCACAGAAAAACAAGCAAAAATGACACAAAATGCGAACGTGAAGATTAAAAACAGGCAAAAGGTAAAAACGATGATACAAAAAGCGACCGTGGAGATTAAAAACGGGCGAGAGGTAAAAACGCAAGCTGGAAACACCACATCAGCTTCCGTCCCTCCCCCGGTCATCACCGGATCGGCTTCCGTCCCTTCCCTGGTCATTGCCGGATCGGCTTCCGTTCCTTCCCCGGTCATCACCGGATCAGCTTCCGTCCCTCCCCGGTCATCGTCGGATCGGCTTCCGTCCCTCCCCGGTCATCACCAGATCGGCTTCCGTTCCTCCCCCGTCATCGTCGGATCGGCTTCCGTCACTCCCTCCGGTCATCACCGGATCGGCTTCCGTTCCTCCCCTGGTCATTGCCGGATCGGCTTCCGTTCCTCCCTCCGGTCATTGCCGGGTCGAAATCGATCCCTCCCATAGCCGAACAACTATAGCGTCGACCATAGTTGACGGCACGCAGACTAGTTTTTATTTTTGTATTGAAGGGCCTCATAACACGGAAAATAGGGTTTCAACCACCACCTAGTTATGTTCAGGGTTGTTTGACATGCACAAAGTTTGACATAAATTTAAGTCCAACAAGATTTTTGGTTCCCATGATTATGCACTTTTCCTCCGATTGCGTCTTAGTGTGAGCGTACATAGGTATAGGGCGAGTTTCTGACTCCACCACTAACTACAGCTGGAATTAAGGATTACTGTGAATAATATCGATGGGAAACAAGTGATCATCTTTGCAAAGAAAGGCCACACAGCGATTGAAAAGAGGAAGTGCGATGGTGTTTTTTCTGGTATGGTCTCAGTTCTTTGTAAGAGATGAGACCATAGATACTGAACGGCTACGAAGCGTCGCAAAAGCAAGGCCGAGAAGCAATGGCACGAAGGCTTATTACGAAAATCATATATCAAACCACTTATAACAACCAACAACCAGGAACCTGGCACTTCCCTGGTTTTGTCTCAACTTGCCTGGCGCTGTTGGTTCAGCGTCGGAACACAGACGTGGAACATGCGGCAGTCGTTGGCGGGGTCAGCGAAGAAGCCGTAGCCCCTGCCGTCGCAGGTGAAGCCGTACTCCAGCTGCCGGCCGAGCACCTGGTCCCAGCCAGCGGCAAGTCGGAAGGCTGGGTCCTCAGGAGCTGCCTCCTCAGGGACGGAGCGCAGCAGAGGCGCCTCCGCCGCCGGCGCCGACTGCAGCAGCTGCGGGAACCCGCTGACTGCCGCCACCAGCAGCAGGGAGACCACCGCCAGCAGCTGACGAGCAGAGGCGTCGCTGTTACCTGTTTCACTGGCCGCTTCCAGCCAGCGTCCAACACGGGTGGTTGAAATTCGGTGATTTCACACCCAGGGAAGAGGAAAATCAAATATCGCATTAATCTGAGCGGAAACGCCGAGTTCATGCTAGGGGATTGCTGCTGCGTATCTGAATTTCGTTCTGAATGATTATCCAAACGTAGAGACATGGGCATCTTTACAAAACATTGTTAAACATTATTTAGCCCAATTCCTGTCAGGCTCCTGACTACCCATATTCCTTTCAGGGGCCGCAAGCCGGATTCGCCACACCCATTTCCCCCTCCAAGATCCAAAATCTACCCGTTCAATTTTGTAAATTCAAAATGAGGTTGATTTGCCTCAGGCATATTCTAGAGGATATAGCATCGTAAAAATTGAGTGGAAAATATGCATATGTTTATTAATTTGTTGGATTCCTTATAACTATTGGCCCTGCAGTTTTCTGGTTACAAAACCAACGCATTGGGAGGGCATTGATGCAAAATTGCCGTATCTTTTAGCTAGGTATGTGAACATTGAAAATTAAATGGTGGATTGAGTTCTGAAATATATTGTAAAATACACCCATTTCACCTGTTTTTGGTTGAACGTATCATCAAACCTCAGATACTGCGTGACATCTTTAATATCGAGAGAGTGGTACAATGCCCAAAAATCATCAGAGGCGGATACACTACAGCAAAAAAAGTGGGGCAATATGTCTGATACCACAATGTCTAAAAGACATATAAGTACACATGTTCCTCGGCTATTAATACCCCTCGTGTTTCCAAATCTGTATCCACCCATGCCATACCCCGGGGGTTTTATGATATTGTCTCCTTGATCCACTGATCATGAATTTTATTTATTCGGTCTTGCATGCCTGTCCCATCCACTGCCCTTATTATAATGAAATACGCTTGCACATTCGTGAAACTACCTTGACTACAATACCTGAACTTGCCTATGGCATCATACCATGATATGTAGTATAGGGATGGAAGAATGACATGACAGTTTTTATTCCCCCGGGCGTGCCACAAGCAGTCTATCGACTCTGCAAGAGTACAAACTAAGGATATCTTAAACCAGTGGCGGATCCAGGACTTCATTTCGGGTGAGGGAGCCTAGGGGATTCAAGCCTTCCCTATCATTGCCTCGGAGCAGCCTCTGGCTATCCATATACTATAGGCACTCTGAAATTTCACAGGGGGGCTTGAGTCTCCCTAAGCCCCTTTGTTTCCGCCACTGTTTGAGCCCCCTCCTCATTCTGGGTTGCTGGAACCGTCGCGGAAAAAAATTATATGAAAATAACAATGAGCTACCACCTGAAATCGTATTTAAAGCGTTTAACCATTCTGACTGTACCTACTAATATTGTTCCAGACTGCTTTACTGTATGAATAATGCACTCTTGACGATAATCAGAGGTCAAGAATCTCGCCAACTCGCCCACGCTCGTGGGTAGCCAAATGAGGTTCAAGGACCAGAACTTAGGTAGCCAATCACGGAGATTTGACAGAGATCAAGAATTGCACTTACCAGCACAAAACAAGTATCTCCACGATCTTACCGCCACGTAAAAGAACTATCCATAATATGCAATGCTACCTTGACTGATTTTAAGTAATATTATAACTTTAGTGACAGACGATGCAAATTGGTGACAAATAATTTATCCTTACTCACTCGCGTTATTTTACAGCTAAGTAAGAGATGGGTAGGTAACCACATCGCCAACGAAATTGACCCATATAAAGCCATGAGAAAAAGGTACTCGAAATTGCGATGACATGAAAGCGGTAATATTCATTATTTTATATGAATTTGACTATTTATTTTGAATAAAAAGAGAAAAATTTAAAGTCTATATCAGGATCTATAGTGAAATTATTCTGCATAGGAGAGTAAATCCACTGCTTACGTTGTACTTGAGGACTCGTTTTGCGGAATTAGAGATGGTCTGGTAGCCAGGCCGCCAACGAAAATTACGATTAGGGAGCACCAGGTAGCCACTTGGGTAACCACAAAGTTCTGCGTTTCTGGCGTGGAAGTAGCGAGAAGAAAGCAGTCAGATATACGTGTTGTTGAAGCTGCTGTTTGGGTATCTTACTATGAGGCTGTAGATTTTGACCTAAATCAAAATAGGAGGTTTTGTTGCCAGTGGTAAACACACTACCAATTCTTATATATTATGCCGCAGCCAGAGAAACGCAGGGCAAAGTGAACTCTGCCAGATCTCAAAAGCCCAGGAGAGTAGTGTGATTTGAGGGTGTCAATAAGAGCACACATTTTAATCCTGTGAATGCGAGATATCAAAACTGTAGACCTGTGGAGATGAGAGTTGCAAGTTTTGGCTTTGCACCTAGAAAATTAGATGCTGTTTGGTGCCCATGAAGTCAGGTAAACTGGAGGTAGGTTTCTTTGGTGCCTACCTGCAGTCTTGGTGTCAATTTTATCAAATCAAACTTAACAAAATTGTAATGATTCCACAAAAGTTTCCATTCAGCAGGTGAATGTGGTGCTGCTTATTGATCTGCTTCAATATTTCTAGAATTTGCTGGATGATGGTTGTGGTATTAAGAGGTACTTGTCCTCTGGCTGAGTACCTATATTTGGTTGCATGCATTGGAGATATTTAAATTATATGTATTCTTTTAACAGAGTGTTAATTGAATGTATCCTTCAAGTAGCTTATGTCTCAGCATGGTGACTGCTACAGTCAAATGGTGGTTGTCTGCTATCTTAGCAATGATGATCTAAGCAATGATTGATCATAGCAAGCAGTTGCAGTAAGGGTACTAGAGTCTGACGGCACATATTATTTTTCATGTATTTTTTAATTAGGTACTTGATAACATTTTTGACTGATTAATATGCTCAGCTAATGGATGCATGCTTGTATTACAGCACACACAACTTGTAATCACTGCACATATACTTAACCTTTTGCTGTTTGGTACTAAGAGTATGCTATATGTAATTCATTAGTCTCCAAATCACTGTAAATTTAATTACTTTCATAATTCCACTTTTTTGAGAATACTTTTTCACTCACTAAGACAGTTATTCTGGGAGCCATTTAAAGCCTCAGTTCATGCAAAAGTTAATTTCGCTTCAGGTAGCCATGTTGGTCGCGTCAAGGGATGTGGGTAGCCAACCTGACATGTTCTTGACCTCTGACGATAATACCTACTTGGTTCGTGAAAAGATCCTCTTTAAATACCTAGCCATAGCTCCACCCATGAAAATATATTATCTTAAGACTTTCAGGGAATGCTCCCAATTCGGCTTTAGGAAAAGTCAGAAGGTTCCAAAAGCCTATCGCGAACCGTCTTGGAGATACCTCGAAAAAATCGTGAGAGCTGGGCAGAATCCGCGCCCTCCTTACAGGAATAGGGTCAAACAGACCTTCTTGAAGGCGCCTCGTATCTAGGCAACTTTCACCTACATGGACTTATAATAGAAACGACCGTTGCAACCTATGCATCTTTCATCCACCCAAAATTGATGCTTATTTTGTCTGATATTGGTAGTTAGATGTTTTTATTGGATTTATTTTTTCCTACTTGTACTCTGCTGTTGAAGCAAGTTGCCGAACACCAGCCTACGCAACACTAGTAGCGAACTTACCATTGCGGATTTTCTTCCTTTCCTTGGCGGGGTGTTCAGTAGACGTTTCCCTTCACGACACTGGCATGGGGCTTGGCCTGTAGCGCACTTTTATTTTCAGCAGTGGGCACACCGCGGTCACCTCCTGTTTGCGAAGTGACCGCAGTCACCTAGCGCCGTCAGCGCGGACGTTTGTGTCCCTGCAGGCCTCTGTGTACCCTTCGGTGACGGCAGCGTGCAAACGTTTGTACAGCGCCCACCGCCGCTGTGAGCCGACCCTGACCCGGGCATGTAGCCGACCCCTGGAAAACTGACGAAAGCCTCGCCGCGCTTCGTTTTAGCAGCCTTCGGCGGCAACCGGAATTGAGCTGGTTGGACGGCGTTATAGGTAATGCGACACCTCCAAAACGGGACTTGAACCAAGATATAGCCATGTGATAGAGCATATCGAGAAACTACTTGATCGATATTTAGTTTGCCCCAGAACTTAGCGTTAGCCGAGAAAAGGTAAAAATTTACCCTCTACCGACCCCGTTCTGCCCGGTATGTTCACATTTAAGTAAAGGTATCTTGTGTTCACATGACATGACATGCTCAATCCCCCCCTGAACGTGTTGCATGGACATATTTTTCTTGCTTGGACCTCTTTAAAACCCACGTGCTGAACATGCCTTTGGTACCTTCTATTGATTATAAATTCATAAAACTTGCTTTAATGACTGCATTGAAACGCAAAATATATTTTAATATATCAAGAAAGATAGGAGAAGTCGATAACTGTTACTTTGGTTGATAATGCAACCTCTTTTAGCTGAAACACTTCATTTGTTATCGTGTTAATTTTTGGCGTGAGTCAAACACGTTCGACTTGGCACAAAGCATTGCCAGCTCATGGGTGGGTTCGACGTCACGCTAATTTGGAGACTTCTATTGCCAGCAGAGCAAAATTAAATGCACCGAAATGATAGCCATGCTAGTCATTTTTGCAGGAGCAAGGTCAAATCCATTATTTTCAGCATACATTGCACCAAAAACCACCAAGGCCTGAAATTGCACCCAGGTGCCACATTCTCTTGAACCATGGGTGTAGATTCCGGGGATGGGATGGGGATCAAGACCCCTTAGACTTTGGGTCTCCCATAGGCTTTGTATAGGGCTTGTATTGCCGTGCCAGCGTCAACTGATCAAGGACTCCCCCTGGATCGAGAAGAGATTTCCAGCCCTGCCTTAACACTCGGGCAAGCTGCTGGCCGACAGACGCGTTATAACTGCGACTAAAGTCGACTGCAGTTAGACTGAGCCGCAGGGCACCTGTCCCCGCAGGTATGCAGTCCCGCAGGGCACGACCACGTCCATTCCGCATTCAGAGCTGGCGCGCTCAGACGTGGCTATTTACCAGCTCTCGCGCACAGTTTGCTCAGCTGTTTGTACTGCAAGTAAGACTCATTCAATGGCGGAGCTGATGGAAATTCTTATATCAAGTAGGTACTATTCTCAGCACCCGCACTAGGAGGCAGTGACGAATTTAGAGGGTTCAATCGAGTAAAAACTCTTTCAAAGCTGGAAAACTGACCCACTTTTAGCTTATTTTTTCCTCAAATTTTCTTAGTTTGATTCGTCAAAGATTCTTTAGTCAATTTTCCTAATGCGAATACCATGTTTTTGATTATTGTTCCGGGTTATCCTCCCAACTCCCGGCCAACAAAAAGGTTAAGATTCGTCTCTGCTACTAGATTATACTAAGTGATGTAAATAGCGTACGTTACTGAGTACCTATAATTTTTATTAGGGCCACTCCCAGCATGCACACTTGCCCAATTACAGGGAGTATTGGCGTGGGTGCTTAAGGATCCTCTCCACCGGGTCAGATCGGACACGGAAGGCGGTTTCCCGCCGTGGGGATTGAACCCACATTAATCCATGCTATCCGATCCGAAGACTGGCAACGAAGCCACTAGGCCATCCCGGCCCCACCCCACCCCGGCCCCAGAATGGTAGAGTGAGGAGAAGTGGGACGTATTGATTTTCTCAAATCGTGGAAACAAGATAGGGTTTTTGGCTTGTACTCTATAACATCACTATCATATCACTACTCGTATTGTACCGGCCCGTAGCTAGACGGGTGCGCTGGGGACACGTGCAGCCCCTATGAGCCCAGTGCACCCCCGGCGCTTTTCTGTACACCCGATTTACGAAGTTATACTTGCTTTCCCTAGCGTTGATTCTTAGTAGCCTGCACTTGTCAGCTAGTTTTGCCTGTAGTTGTGTGCTTCCTGGAATTTTGGGCTGGTTGCAGGTTTGCTATTGTGCTATCTCACTTTTCTGATCAGTAATTTTGACGATATATGGCTATATGCAAAATAAATACAGGTCCTTAGCCAATACTTCAATAGATTGGAAGTCTTTTTTCATTATAATGGTAAAACTGTTTATCTTTCTCTGGTTTTAAAGCTTTTTTTGACTGGTGTATGCAATACCACAGTTGAAAATGCAATAATCGTGAGATTTGTTTTTGCTGAGGGACTATGTAACAGAAACGATGACCACAGTGGCAGATCCAAGGGGAAAGGTATTTGTCCCCCAAACGGAAACGCTCGGGACAAAACTGTGTTTTTGCTCCCCCCAAAGCGATTGACCTCCTTTTTCCCCCGACCGCTTTTTAGTTTATAAGCAAGATTTTGGTGCTTAAACTCTCAACTTCAAACAGAACCAGTCAAGTTCAGTGGAAATACGGGGCTTTAGATAGGAAAAAAGTATCTTGGGCCCATATTTCTAACCCCGTGACTTTTTTTGCTTTTCGCCTCAAATACCCAAAATTCTACCGGAAAATCATATGGTAACGCGATTTTTCATTGCGTTACTTTTTTTTGCTTTTCGACTTTGGTTTGCCCCTCCCAAACCGACCGGCTAGATCCGCCACTAGATGACCAGGGAAGAACAAGTCAGGTTATACGATTTCACGAACGAGTTCTTAAACATAGCCTCTTGTGTCATAGAATACTAACGAGGAACGAAAGAAAAGAAAAGTTGTCAACGTGCATCTGCCATACCAGAAGAGCAATCCTTGATTACCATAGTACAGGAGATAAACGGGCACCTCAACAAAGGAACGTCACTATACATCCGCACTTGTTGTTCAAATTGGTAACTTTGGTATCAGCTTGACAAAAATGGTTGTGTATTACAATCTAGTCGGTCGATAAAATTGTCATATCTGCGGTCGGAGCTCTTCAGAGCATTAACCCGTGTGGGAATGATTTAACCGCCCCTCCTTAGGTTTATGCAATAGTGTCAGATAAAGACGAGGCTGAGCGCCCCCGTACTTTGACCACCTTATCCCCCGCTAATTTGGCACCTATTCAAAACATTATAGCTTTGGGTCATCGCAGGTCAGGTTACCAGGCTAATTTCAGTGACCTTACCTTCAGAAATGTTGCAAGTAACGCCCGTAAGAACAGGTTTTATCCAGTGGCGGAGGAACGTTTTCGTCCAAGCGGGAAGAACTTCAATGGGGCCACCTCGTCAGCGGGAAATGGGCTAGAGGCAGAGTTGTGCGTTTCAGAATTTTCTTGAGTCGACTCAACTCAACTCAAGTGCTGATAGCAGTTGACTCAACTCCGACTCATCTCATGATCAAGAGTTTAGTGAGTCGACTCAACTCCGACTCACGACTAAATTCATCTGACTCAACTCTGACTCAACTCACGACTCAACTCAACTCAAACTTCGACTCATTTGCAAAATGAAATAAATACATGATAAATATATAAAGATAAAAAATAAAAAAATAAATCAATAAACCAGCAAAAATCAAGCTGTTCAGAAAGTCTGACATGAAACAGAAGATTAATGAAAGCAAAATTTATTAATTGGCATTCAAACATTGGTTAACAATTACCCAGCAACCATGAAGGAGAACGATTTCATAGAAAATTGCTAATGTATTATAGCTATCCAAATATACACAGATGCCATGTAAGGGTCTCTGATCAGACAAAAACAGTAGAAGGAAATAATTCCTCTGATTGTTGCAATAAAGACATGTCAAAATTTTTGTCGAATCAAAGGTCCAATTTTTCAATGCTAATAGCAGTATTTGCTATTAATAGGTAAAATCAAAAGGGTGGCGGCAGACAGCGCATTTAGGATAAAAGAATAAATGTAGCATGTAGGCATATAAATATTTGCATTACTTCATGAACTATCACGTGATATTTACACTTTTGCCTTGAGGCTAGTTAAGCTTGAACCCATACTCGGCTGAATTTGTTTTTCAAAGACAGCAATGGCGCACACTATTCTCAGAAAACCACCACTGACGACAACAATCAGCGACGACGACGCGTGTTGGTTGTTGGAGTGTTTAAAGTAAAGAAGTAATATTAAATATTGAAGATGATAAGTTTTTAGAGTTTTTAAATGTATTTTGTAGTGCGTTGCACCACTTCAAAGCCAGTGATAGGAACCTGTTTAATTTTTTGATTGCATGTATTATTCGTGCCTAGGGATTCCTTCAGACCGGATGGGCCTTTAAAATAAGCAATTGAACCATATAATTATTGGTTTATTGAAACAAATTGAAGCTCTGATTTAAACAATTGACCCACTGGGGGAAAATGTTTTAAAGGAGGTTAAAGGAGGTTTGCAAAAGGTAGGCAAATTCAGACACTTTTACTTGACAACATGTTTACCTGTTGAGCCAGCTTTTTTCGTCAACTCATTTGACTCGCTGTCTTCACAACTCAACTCAACTCAACTCATTGATGTGTTGTGAACCGACTCAACTCAACTCAACTCACTTGTCTAATTTTTTTTACTCAACTTAACTCAACTCAGAGTCTAATGAGTCGGAATTTGAGTTAAACTTCGACTCTGACTCATGAGTCGCACAACTCTGGCTAGAGGATCGTTTAATGGTTAATTTCACAGAAATTATCACTGAAAATTTCGTTCCCGTGAATAGGAAGGAATCCAGGAATCCAGGAATCAAAGAATCCAACTTCAATGGGGCCCATATTGTCAGCAGGAATATGCTAGAGGATCGTTTAATGGTAAATTTCACAGAAATTGTCACTAAAAATTTCACTCCGATGAATAAGAAGGAATCCAAAAACGTTTTCATCTCTTTATTCTTTACTCTAGAGTGACAACTGGATACTCATATCTAGACACGAACCTATAAAAAATTAATGAAACCATGTCGGAAATCTGATAATTCACGCGATAAAACTAAAACTAAAAAATAAATCTGATAATGCCGCCCCGCTAGCTCAGTTGGTAGAGTGTTGGGCTTTGGCCCGCGGCTCAGAAGCATGTAGTGGCAGTGCATGTCTAGCTTGGGATCGGTTCCCCTGAGACGCTCCGGCGCTCAATTATTATCCCCATGTAGGTCGGCTGGCGACTGACTGGTGAGAGGGTGACCTGAGTGGGGCGGCCGTCCCTGTGCTCTGTGGGACGTTAAACTTTGGCTTCTAAATTAATCCTTCATTGTGGGAGTTGCTCGTTCGGGTGCTGGGGTCGGGGTCTCCGTGACAAGTCTCTTGAGGACTTAAGTGAAACTCAGACTCCAGCAACCGCACTGGGAACAACTTGGACAAAATTTAGATAAAAAATAAAAATAAAAATAAACAGAAATTTGCCCTAGACGTTTTAGCTTCTCCATACACACAGTCTTGCTTATAGCCGAGAGTTGTCTAAGGTTATTTCACTGATCATGTCCTACCAGCTGCAAGTTAACCAATTAATATAAATATCAGACGTGTGTCAGTCCCCAAGATTTAGGGCCCGGCGTAAAGTGACTGGGGCAAGGAAGTCGCGCATCAGAGTCAAGTCAACCCGCCGGGAGTTACAAAGAAGGAAATATGCCAACATATTATTGAGTTTTTTTATTTTATTTATTAATATACATCACCAACAGGCGGTGCCCGCTGACAGGTGAAGTCTAGCAGCTAAAAGACATGGTTATTTACAATGAGCTAGCATAAATGATAATACCACTAAGACACAAGCATTATAAATCAAACAAAATGACTAGCTGTTGGTACAATCATGACAAAATGACATACAAATTTTAACTTGACTATCGGAGTCTGGCGTATTATCACGACCTTTGCTTCATGGCTCTTCAGAAGCAGTGTTTCCTAGAATACTTTTTAAAGATCAAGGAACTCCTAGGTTTATATGTATTCCCGAAATCAGTGATAAAGCATTGACATTACATAATTGCACACATATTTATGGCGTGTTCTTAAACAAAACCTAGTGTTTTGCGGGGGTCGTTCAGGCCTCTCTATCGAATCCAATTTCACTATATGAGATGCCCGGTGAAGACGAACTTAGCCAAATCACGATTTGCTCCAATTAACGAGGGAGTTTTTCATGTAATTAAGTCTTAGACATCATTTCTGGGAGATCCAGGGCTTCGCTCTTATCCGCCACCGCGGCGTAGCATCTCCGCTCTCAGTAGGAGATCGAGATCAAACGATTTAAAGGGAATGTGGCACCTTGGTCGAATCCTGGAATTTAGTGCAATTAGGCGTACTTTTAGCCGAAAATAATGAAACCACTCATTATTTCTCTGAAAAATGTACAATAAGCTCAATATTTTTATTTTTAAAATACTCCTCTAGGAAAAGAAATAAATATCTGCCTATGGATGACGTCATGATCTGGCAACCACTACCATACTCGAAACGCTCAAGGGCTTCGATTGGCTGATGCTCATCGTGACGTCAACATGTGTCGTCACACCAACAGCCATGACAACTGTGGCCTGCTGCTAGGGGTACAAGAGGGGTACATTGCCGGTAGTTTTTAGTTTTTTTCTACGGAAATCTCGAGTTCCGAGACAAGTGATAGATTGAGTACCGGGTTTTCCGACCTGCTTTACAACTTGGCCATCTCAGTTAAAATCACGTTGTGAAGGTGCCACATTCCCTTTAAGGCAGGTTCATCTTGATAACGCAGCTGATTCAGAAGCAGTGGACAGTCTAGTCGGCTTTGCATATGACGTTCCCCATGCCCGATTTGGCATATGAGTGGGAGGCTGCTCCTCAGCCTGTTTTCTACGTCAGCTCACAAATAAAAGCGGGGGGGTGGGTTCAGCTAGTCGTGCCTGATAGAAGGGTGCAGGGGCTGTGCAGTTTGACATGCACCATTTGTGGTTTTACATTTGACCTATGCTGGCCTCAATATTGACCTGACTTAAAAATACTTTGTATTGTTTCTCGTCGTCTTGTCAAGAGTTTTCGAACGCCGTCCGTAATTTTCTTTAGTTTTCCTGGGAAATCGGGATACGGAGGGGCTAAATATGCCCCCCCCAGCGGAGCGGGGCATGCCAGGGACCCCAGCAGCCAGTCTGCAAAGTATGGCAGCAGGCCAGACGAGTCGCACCAGCCATCTAAAATTCTCGCACCACCAGCCACCAAAAATTCGCACCAATCTGCCATATACCAGGGAGAAAAACGCACCCATTCCTACCCATACGATGCAATGCTACCTCTCTTATTAGTTAGTCGAGGACTTTTATAAGGTCCCCTCCTGTGTCTTTATAACCATTTAGCCACTATTTGTTTGGTTTTCAGTGTCACCTTCCTCGCACCAGTCTCACAAATTCACACCAGGTCGAGGAAATTTGCACCACTCGCTCTTGTCTCCAAGGGCACTCGCACCGACGAGATCCGTCGAAAATGTCATACTTTTCACACTGGCCCAGCAGGGTGTGTGATAACATACATACGCCATTCTGAATAATTCCTCTGACCAGAATACTGGGGTGAGTGACCTTAACCTGTGACCTTCACCTTTATGTAGGTTGACCTTGACATATAACCTGATTATATGACGTTATGACGTCACCAATCGGTCTCCAGTGCGGGTGAACTGGTGCGACCGCGTGATTGCGACGGTCTCAGCATAAAAGTCTAATTTTGAAATCATTCATCATTATCATTGCATGCAGAATTCAGCTATGATGTTCAGAGAATCATATCTGAAATACTCTGGTCTCAACTTGCACAGCCGGGGTCAAGGTAGGTCATCAGAGGTCAACTTTTTAAGTTCATACTTTTTGCCAAATGACACATGATTTTGGACCTGTTTTGTCTCAGGAACACTATAAAAGTAGTGTAAAGCGTGTACGAGGTCATCCTGGGTCATCCTGGGTCACTATGATTCACTAAATAAAGACAGTATTGATTAGCCCTAAAAATCAGAGCGTGAGTCGCTGAGCTTTCGCAGCTCTCCAGGCTAAGGTTATAAAGCTAGAGACTCAAAATTTGTCATGCATATGCACTGTATGGTGTTTTACCAAATAAATTCTGGTTTTTGAAAAATCTGGAAAATTCTAGTATTTTTTTAATTTTTTCAAAAAAATTTTTTTCCAAAACCAGAATTTTGAAAATCCGAGACAGCCATTTTAAAGACCACAATAATGCCTATAGTTTGATGCAAGAAAATTGGAAATCGGTTCAGAACTGTAGCTTCAGCAGCTCTTTAAACATTGCGCGTCTTTGGTACAAAAATTGCCTGTAGTGACGTCACATTTTTGCTTATTTCTAAAAAAAGTTTTCAACCAATTTTATTTTTATTAGGCGGAAATGTGTAAAATTTATGTAAAAAAGGTACTGAAAGCTTGGCGGCGTTGCGCGCCGCCGTTTTTGAGATATCGCAAAAATTCGCGAGGGGGGGTAAAATTTACCCCCCAGCCCCGCACGGGTTAAGAAATATGGACATAGCTCTCACGCCGTTAGAGCTATTAAGATCTGGTAAAGTACATTGGATGGGAAAAGGCCAGGGCTGTCTTCGTTATGTGAAACATAATGACCTTCCGCCAGTGGTTTGACCTCCAAAGGCACCTCTTGACCTAACATGATATGAGGTCTTGAAAAATCTGAAAGGGACTTTGCTTATATCAAATGAAAGCCAGTGACAACACATACATAATGACATTTAATTTAGTGCTCTAGCTTGATAAGGTCAAAAGTTATCGTAAAAATACTGTTGTTGACCCCTGATGACTTGTGATAGCCTCAGACAAGACAAAGGGAGAATATCGCCCCTGGAATTCGTCCAAGGGTGTCCATAAATGTTTTTTTAGAAATCTGAGCATTTGCAATCATTTTTGTGACTTTTAGATAATAAGACAGCTCTTCCCCATGCTTTTACAACAGGAGAGGTCACCTCGTGACCTGACCTCAGGCCACTAAATGTAAAAATACATATATATTTACATACGATATGCAGTATACATACAATAAATATTCATATACATACGGATATACATTTCGTAGACCCTGAGGGGATCATTAGCTAAGTGTAGAAAGTTTCTAAGCGATCGGCTTAGCAATGCAGCTATGGTAAAGCTCAAAAGTTTAAGTGAGGTGATCTTGGTTGACCTCGCCTGGTGACCTGACCTAGTGTGGCCCAGGGTAAAAGGTTTCAGGAATGGTGGAAAAATTACGGAGTAAGAGGTAGACACCTCAACTGTGGCGCTGCATCTAGTCGTTTTTCTGTTATTCTGAAAAAAAACTTGAGGGGCCATCGATGGCCCCCGGTGGGGCGAGGGTTAAGGCACTCCCGCCCATCACCGCCTGGGGTCCGATCAAACCCCCTCGGATGTTCTTGAATTATTCTGAGCCGATTCAAATTAGGTGCGCGTCGCTTTGCAGGCCTCTAGGGTGATCACATTTACAACTGATGACCAAAAATTGACATTGGATCAGGTCATATTAACGAGTTATAACGTCATTGTTAAAATCATGTAAGGCGATTCTGTTCTTCTAAAATGAGGCTGACAAAACCGGGTGCAACTCGTCTTCTAGAAGAGCTAGGTCAAGTTTCTAAGCATCATTTGAAAGTTTTTTAAGCGGAAAATCTGCAAGTTTTCATCCATTTTGAGGTCTCGCCAATGCCAAATTCACCAGAGGTAACCAAAGATTACGGTTTTGAAATGATTGTGTCCATAACTCTTGAACGAAAAAAAGAGACAGTCTCAAATTTGGTATCATTGTAATGAGCATGAACCAATAATTTGAATGATGTGCAACATTACTTTGAATGGCTATCATTTGACCACCATTATTTGACCTTACAAGGTCATGCCGCTTATATTTGAATCAAGTGTCAAGATGAAAATATTGATACAATGTGTGTTGTTCTAGGTTTCACAGTTCCCGAGTTGTAAGGTAGGTACTTGCTAAACGGGCGTAAATGTGACCCATTTTGGCCCACTGTGACGTCATGGGTCAACGGATATAGTTTAAACTCGGCTCCAGAGCAGATGACAAGGCACTCCCAGTGCCGTTTCAATTATTTCCGTATCACGTCCGGTTCCCGAGGTCGTAGGAAGGCCTGATCAGACCCCCAGGCGGTGGTGTGTACCAAAAGAAACCAGACGGTGCCGGGTTAGCTGAGGGAGTTCGGTGCCTGGAATCAGTCTGAATCAAAGACTTGTTTGGAAATAAACCGGAAAGGTTTTACGTTGCTCCAATTTCGTACGTTTCCTCTCTGAGAGAAATGAATTCAACCAGGAGCAAGTAAGTGGAGATTTAACTTGCGCAATGGAGAGGGGCCTTAAAGTGCCCCTCTCTCCCTGAGATATCAAAAATAAAGATGGTCAGAAAAATTATCGTTTGTGAGCTTCTGTGTGTCATGTGGATCAATAAATTTTACAATAAGATTTGTTGACCCAGACCAATACCCACTAGTTCAAACGAAATCGTAAATGTCACATATGTCACATATGTCACTGGGGACCTACTGGCAAATACCGCCAGTATAAGGAAAAAAACTGAGAAAACTTTGAACGCGGGCTAAGGTCATGAAGGGAGGGTCCCACGAAATGTCCTCTGAACATTTTGCGTCAATAACGTTCGCGGTCATTGACCTATGCCGTCACAATATAATGTGTTCCCAATAATGTACAGTATAACTAGCTCTATAGGAACCGTTGGACGGGAAATAAGGATTTGGCCTTAATCAATGCTCTTGCCATGTGACTTAAATCAACACTCGCACGTACACGAGTTTTCGCCACCTTCGCCCGTACAATGGTTGTTCATTGTTGCGACCCCCCCTCGCGATTGGCCCCTAATTGACGTAGAGCTCTGCTGTAAAAACTAGCGTATTGGTCGTCACGAGTACTCGTGATTGATAATAATTTCTTATCTTAGGTCATAAGGTCACCTTCCAAGTCAGGTCAATGACCTAGTTTTTACCCTGTTGCGGCCCATTTTGCCGTTCTGGCTGCTATTGACCAGAATTTTGGTAACAAATCACATTTGTATGGTCATCAAGTTGAGAAACTGACATTATCGCCTCGATCCATATGCTATACACCTAGGTGACCCATCTAGATAATGTAGGAGGTGAGGTTAATACACGCCCCGTGGGGGGGCGAAATTCACCTTCCCTCCTGGGTTTCCCCAGATAACACAAAAACTAAGAGACGCAGAACAACGAAACTTACAGTACCCTATTCCTGATTAATTTTACGCATCTGACCAAATTTTCATGTCAGGTCATTTCAGATCAAGGAGCTATTTAAGGTCAAGTGACCCGACCTCAAAACCCAAAATCACGTGTTTGAAGCAGTGCCTAAGGAACATCTGTCAACTAATCAGTTTCAAACTTTCACCATATGATAAGGTCGTTAAGGTCTACACATCTACTATCTGTGAATTCTGCTACTGTTGACCTAAGGTGGGGTCGATTTTTTGGTCACGCCAGTATAAGGCTATGGTGAAAAATAGAAAGGGCTCGTTTTCAGTAAAAACTGGATCGATAAACCTAAAAATCTTCAAATCGTGTATTCCTGCCACAATCTTGACCATAAAATTGAGTTTTTGACCATTTAACCTCTCAAAGGTCATGTCAGGTCACAGGAACATACAGTGATTGTTTTTCCAATTACTTCTTACCGAATTGAGATAAAGCTCCCATTTTGCTTACATTGTAGTTATATTGTCAGGGGGAGTCGATTGATATGCAACATAACCATACCAGGTCACCATGTGACCTTGACCTAGCTCGATGTGAGGTCATTTTCACCATTTGACCTATCAAGGTCATATTATACATCATTGAATTTGCCACGATGAGAGAAAGCCAATGATGCATAAATATTTTATTTAGCTTTGCAGAGCCAAAATCTAGATGGGTTAACCCGCGCCCCACCGGGGGTCCGGCGCCACCTTCGCCCCACGGGGGGCCATCGATGGCCCCCTTTAACTCCGAAAATATGGGCGTTAGCGCAAATCTGCAAAGTGCAATAGAAAGCTCGCGTGAATTCAGTAAGAAATTACTTCGCATGTTTTAGTGCTCAGGTCAATGGTTTGACCTCCAGAGGTCAAATTAGGTCAAGATCGGCTATTTTCACTCAAATATGCAATGATTAAGCAAACTGGGCATAACTCTTATGTCATTAGAGTTATTGAGACCTGGTGAAGTACATTTGATAGCAAATTGCCAGTACTTTTTCCGCTATGTGGAACGTAAAGACCTCCCGCCAGTGGTTTGACCGCCAGAGGTCACCTCGTGACCTAATATGACCTGAGGTCACGAAAGGTCAAAAAGTGACCTTGCCGTATATCAAATGAAAGCCAGTGACAAGACAAACACGATGGTGTTTGTTTCACCGCTCTAGCTTAATTAGGTCAAAAGTTATTGTCAAAATACTGTTTTTGACCTATGGTGACCTTGGATGACCTTTGAAAAGTCAAAGGGCAAATATGACCCCTGGGATCCGTGAAAGGGTGCCCAAAAACGTTGTTCTGAGCAGTCTGAGTATTTGCAATCATTTTTGTGGCTTTTATATCATGAAATAGCTTTTCCCCATGCTTTTCCAATGGGAGAGGTCGCCTCGTGACCTGACCTCAGGGCACGAAATCGAAAAATCCCGGATATACACCTTGTAGACCCTGGAGGGGTTATGAAGTGTAGGAAGTTTCAAATCGATCGACTTTGAAATGTAGCTCTTACAGAGCTCTAAAGGTGAAGTGAGGTGACCTTGGTTGACCTCGTCTGGTGACCTGACCTTGGGGGACCCGGGGTAAAAAATTTCAGAGATGATGGGAAAATGATGCAGTGAGAGGTAGAGCCCTCAACCGCGGTGCTGCGCCTCGTCGTTTTCTGCTATCCCGGAAAAACCTTAGGGGGGGCCATCGATGGCCCCCGCCTGGTGGGGCGAGGGTTAACGTGCACCGCCCTGTTGTATGCCTATGGAACCTTCTTTGACCTGTGCTGACCTCAATATTGACCTGACATAAAAATGTTTCTTATAATTTATCTTTGTCTCGTCAAGAGCTTTCAAACGTCGTCCATAATTTTCCTTTTGGCTTTCCTGGGACATTAGATACAGAGAGGAGGGGGGCGAAAAACGCCCCCCCAGCGGGGGAGCGTCATACCACGGACCCCAGCGGGGCGTGTGTTAAAGATCAAAGGGCACTGGCCGGTAAAACTCAATATCTATATATTCAGTTCCAGGTAGGTAATTTTTGACGCTGGATTCGAACTAAGCACGTTAAACAACGTCAAAGATTTCTGTCCTTAAAACATCAGGTCATCAGGTCAATTTTCAGGTCAGGTCAATGACCTGGTTGAACTCAATGAGCAGGTAAAAAGGCCAAGTCCCTATTGGAAGCAAATTAACTAGCTCAGTGTCCATATGATTTAAATGGACTATTCATAATCCATTTTGCATCATTTACGTCAATTTAGTGCGTGTCTAATCATTAGTCACCGCTGACACGCCCCTTCAAGGTTAAATAAGGTCAAATTTCGAAAAAGGTCTAGTCCATATAAGATGCAAACCAACTAGTATAGTGTCCATATCATTCCAATGGACTTTTCATAAGCCATTCTGCATCATTTACGCCAAGTAAGTGCTTGCTTCATCAGCTGTTTTTGTTTACACCCTTTCAAGGTCAAACAAGGTCACAGGTCGAAAAAGGTCAAATCTTTATTGGACGCAAGTCAACTAATTCGGTGTTTATCTCATTTAGAAATACCGGATTGAAACACGCATCTGAAGTCGTTATTTGACGCAGAGTTATCGCTGAGGTCACGCAAGGTCAAATCAAGGTCATTGAAGGTCAATAATGGTCATGAAAGGCCTAACCTGATAAAAGTGATCCCCGAAGGCTGGAAGAAAATATTATTGCCAGTCCATGAACAAATGCTGGAAAGAACGATGAGTATCTGGAGCATTCACGTGAAAACGGGTACAAACGCCCGAATGACCCCAATATGCCTCCAGTCTTGAGGTCATATCTCCGTGACCTTGAAAGGTAGGGAAAAATTGTTTGTTGCAAAACATGTGCAATAAATGCCCCAGAGGCTATACTAAATGTCAAGACTCTAAATTAAACAGCTCGTTTTCAGTTCTTGAAAACCCTTAGGGGTTTGCAACAGCCCCCCTGCACGTGGGAGGGTTAAAACAAAGTAACCTT
Source organism: Lepas anatifera (assembly GCA_034440635.1). Taxonomy (NCBI): domain Eukaryota; kingdom Metazoa; phylum Arthropoda; class Thecostraca; family Lepadidae; genus Lepas; species Lepas anatifera. The sequence goes on from JAOTON010000929.1 coordinate 32,120, forward strand.
AATTATGAAGTCGTAACATAACATACGTAATACTGTATAACATCATCTGACCAACAGCACGGTCGTCATTGGCTTTGAAAATGCTATTATGACCTTAATTTGTATCCGTCATGTGAGGTGGCCGTATATATCTTCTCCATTATATGGCGTCATTACGTCACCACTCGGTCTATGGGGAGACGAATTGGTGGAACCGTGTAATTGTGATGATCTCAAAATATAGGTCTGACTTTGAAAGCCTTTAAGTAAAAAAATATTCCCGCATTTTCATAGTTCTGTTACCAATCAACGCACCCATAAATTGTAGCAAAATAGCGTTCTCCGGGTTTGAATGGTTAGCACTTAAGGATCCCTCCACTGCGCCTGCTAAAAGTACGTGTGCGAGAGACGGCATATCAGATCGTTTCACCGTTGTAAATGAGGGTGTAGCGGTAGTTGAGGCGTGTCATCATTGATGAGGAGGATAACGTTGTGAAAAACAGTCATTTGTCGTGTCAGGCATCACGAAAGCACGCAATACGAAAACAGATGTATTAAAAGCTTCAAGTGAATCAGTCCACTTCATTAAAGTATGTATTAAAATCATCCCCATCAATGAACGAGCAATCATGTGGTGGCTTTACATACACTTTCTGCATCATTGCATTGCAAATCAAGTACAGCAAAAGGTTCTATAGGTTATTGAAAGCTCCTAGCAAGCCATCAATCCTAGGGGTGCTGTTTGGGTTCAGAATAGGGTTCCCTTGCGCATCTAAAGGTGCCCTGGTGGCTCCCAGAAGACCATCAGTCCGAGGGGTGCTGTTTGGGTTTAGAATGGGGTTCCCTTGCTCGTCTAAAGGTGACCTGGTGGCTCCCAGAAGACCATCAGTCCGAGGGGTGCTGTTTGGGTTTAGAATGGGGTTGCCTTGCGCGTCTAAAGGTGCCCTGGTGGCGCCCAGAAGACCATCAGTTCGAGGGGTACTGTTTGGGTTTAGAATGGGGTTGCCTTGCGCGTCTAAAGGTGCCCTGGTGGCGCCCAGAAGACCATCAGTCCTAGGAACACTGTTTGGGTTAAGAATGGGGTTGCCTTGCGCATCTAAAGGTGCCCTGGTGGCTCCCAGAAGACCATCAGTCCGAGGGGTACTGTTTGGGTTTAGAATGGGGTTCCCTTGCGCGTCTAAAGGTGCCCTGGTGGCTCCCAGAAGACCATCAGTCCGAGGGGTGCTGTTTGGATTTAGAATGGGGTTCCCTTGCGCGTCTAAAGGTGCCCTGGTGGCTCCCAGAAGACCATCAGTCCGAGGGGTGCTGTTTGGATTTAGAATGGGGTTCCCTTGCGCATCTAAAGGTGCTCTGGTGGCGCCCAGAAGACCATCAGTCCGCGGGGTGCTGTTTGGGTTTAGAATGGGGTTCCCTTGCGCGTCTAAAGGTGCCCTGTTGGCTCCCAGAAGACTATCAGTTCGAGGGGTACTGTTTGGGTTTAGAATGGGGTTGCCTTGCGCGTCTAAAGGTGCCCTGGTAGCTCCCAGAAGACCATCAGTCCGCGGGGTGCTGTTTGGGTTTAGAATGGGGTTGCCTTGCGCGTCTAAAGGTGCCCTGGTGGCTCCCAGAAGACCAGGACGGCCAGCAGATATTGATGGTGTGGAGCCAGTTCCGCCGAAGCCCAGGGGGAACCCGCCGGAGCTCTGGCCTTGGCCGCCGCCGCCTGCCGACAGATGACATCACGTTCTGTTAGCTCCGCACACTAAGCTTCTGCTTGCACGGAGGTGTTTCGTTGGCCCGCAGTTGCTGGGCGTGCCTACTTGTACCGTTCAGGAGGTACGCCCCAGGGTATGACTTACAGGTTTTGGTCAAACAATCTTTCGGACCCTCCCTATTTCCGTCGCTTGCCATGGTCTCCAATACTGAAAATCTGCTTGATTTTCGCTTGTTTCGTTGTCAGTTCGCTTTCGATGCATTGAATTACTGTATGATATTTCCCCTGGCCACAATCCATTTCTAAACGTTTGGTTAAAAAATATGTGTGTCTTGAAATTGTTCCAGACAGTGACAAAATTCCATTTTGTTTATCGGACATATCGTCACGGGTCGTGATTTCACCTGCATACGATCTCCAAGCATTGCTCAAGGCGCCCGTAAAGTTAAAACATTTGGGCATGAAAACAACGGCTTCGCAAATCCCCATTGGCTATTTCTGGGGGATTTAGGCTCACAGCATTTTACCCCCGTCACCCCCTTCCAGAATGAAATGATGTGCGTGCAAAAATGCACATTTTGATGTTTCAGCTAATCCACGTCTCATTCAAAATTCATTTAATGTTTATTATTTTTGGAACTTACCGAGACACTTTGCAGTCGGGTATTCTGAGCTATCGCGCCACTAACATTGGCGGAGAGGCTGCCACGAAGAATTGTGTCTGTTTTTACTTTGCGGTGCAGATTTTCAAATTGGCCGCGTAACATGTCATCAATGCTGTCTATCATTATCTGTCTTTCTAAGCTGTTCTTTGGGCATTGCAATAGGCAATGTTGAGGATTTTCAAAGAAGTATCTACAGCTACAGCGGGAAGATCCAGTGCTTTGAATTTCATACAGATGGCCGTTTAGATACGACATACCTAATCTCAAGTGAGCCAGGAGAGAGTTCTGTTTCCTCAACTTCTGCTAGATGTCTTGGAAGCCTGTTAGCTAATTTGACAGTACCTATTGAGTAAAATGATGAACAGATGCTACAGGCGCTACCATATGCAATTGTATGCTGTGACAGGGCCCGCACGATGCATCAGATACGAGTCGGGGCCATAAAGGTCACGGAGATAAGACATTTCCAAAAGGCCTGCGTACGTTGAAATCAATTTGCACATATTCTGCTCTTTGTCTTGGATTTAGATACATTTACATTTATAAGTTCGGGCGTGCAGGAGCTGCACGCAATCAGGTATCAGTCATCTGTCAAAATAAAGCTCTGTAAAATGTTTCAGCACGATGACGGACTAAGCTGACCAGGATACAGGCTTGAGCGGGACATGCAGCTTAAGAAAATATTCCCATAGCAAATACACAGCCATCATTTATTACTTGTTTTTTGTTTTGCATGGGCACTGTTTATGTAAAAAGCCTTGCTATTTTGACGTGACAGCAACGAAGCAAACCTGGGAAAAATGTGTGAAAAAATATCCTAAATGTGTTTAACCCTCGCCCCACCGGGGGGCCATCGATGGCCCCTCCTAAGGCTTTTCGGGGTAGCAGAAAAACGACGAGATGCAGGGCCACGGTTAAGGGCTCTTTCTCTCCCCTCATCATTTTTCCACTATCCCTGAAATTTTTTCCCCAGGTCACCCAAGGTCAGGTCACCAGGCAAGGTCAACCAAGGTCACCTCACGCCAACTTTTGAGCTCTATAAGAGCTACATTTCTTAGTCGATCAGTTTGAAACTTCCTACATTTCATGACCTCTTTAGGGTCTACAAGGTGTATATCCGGGATTTTTCGATTTCGTGACCTGAGGTCAGGTCACGAGGTGACCTCTCCCATTGAAAAAAACATTGAGAAAACCTATCTTATGGTCTAAAAGTCACAAAAACGATTGCAAATGCTCAGCCTGCTCAGGAACGCGTTCTTGGACACCCTTTTACGGATCCCAGGGGCCACATTTTCCCTTTGACTTCTCCAAGGTCATCCAAGGCCATCGGCGGTCAAAAACAGTATTTTAACAATAACTTTTGACCTATTTGAGCTAGAGCGCTGAATCAAACATCATCGTGTATGTCTTGTCACTGGCTTTCATTTTATATACGGCAAGGTCACTTTCTGACCTTTCGTGACCTCAGGCCATATTAGGTCACGAGGTGACCTCTGGAGGTCAAACCACCGGCGGGAGGTCTTTACGTTTCACATAACGAAAAAAAGTCTGCCAATTTCCTACAAAATGTACTTTACCAGATCTCAATAGCACTAATGGCATAAGAGTTATGCCCAGTTTTCTTAAGCATTACATATTCGAGTGAAAATAACCTATCGTGAACTAATGTGACCTCTGGAGGTCAAACCATTGACCTGAGCGCTTAAACATGCAACGTAATTTCTTACTGAATTCACGCGAGCTTTCTGTTGCACTTCGCAGATTTTTTCTAACCCCCATATTTTCGGAGTTAGAGGGGGGCCATCGATGCCCCCCGGTGGGGCGAAGGTGGCACCGGACCACGGTGGGGCGCGGGTTAAAAGGGAGCTGACCTTGGACAACTGCAGCGATCTCACGTCGGGGACATTGTAAAAATTACACGGATTAGACTTAAGCTCAAACACTTTCTAAGAGATCAAGTAGGTAATTGACCTATTTTCACTAAACATTGTACAATCACACCCACGGGTGCCAAAAGCAAGGGAGCCGAGAGAGGTGTCCTTCCAAACTGGCAAACAGAGGTAAGTCGCCTCAAAATTCTGATCTGCAGGTAAGTTTTCGGGGTTTCTCTCTCTCATCAGTTTCGACTAAGTAGAAGTGTTTAACTCTTAACGTGAATGAACTGGTGCAGCAGGACATCGGCGGACGCAGGGGGGGCCATTCCGGCCATGGCCCCCCCAAAGCGCTGGAGGGGGGGACAAACTATCTTTTGCCCCCCAAACACCGGATAAATTTTTGAAAAAAGGTGTTTACACTAGGTCTGTGGAGCAAAAAAATCTTCGCTCCCCCCCGAGAGCCATCATGTACTCGGAGAGGTAGCTTATACTAGGTCTGTCGAGCACTGAAAAAAGGTGTTTACACTAGGTCTGTAGAGCAAAAAAATATTCACTCCCACCCCAGGAGGAGAGGCAGACATGGTTTTGCCCCCCCCAAAAAAAACTCGGGTCTGCGTCCGCCCCTGCATCAGCACAGTGCGAGCAGCTCGGTTCAATTTCTTCCCGGCCGGTCTTCTCCGAGTCAGAGTCTGTCCCCCACTTAAAAAGCATCCGCCGAGACCCCCCAGATTTCTCGATGTTCTGAAGTTCTTTCTATTTCTGGTTATGCGTTCCTAATAATTCTAGGATTTATGTATTTCACAGAAGCTGTCAACACAAAAGCAGAGAACAGCTAGCTTTATCTCTGTTATCCCCATCAGGCGAATACCGACTCTGGGCTGCCAGGGGCCGTTCGCACTGCCATCTGTCAGACGGCTTTATATAGAGGGCTAAACACACTGACTAGGTGGTGCGTGAACAGGGGGGGGCAAATACGCTCTGACGAGACGGTCCGTATATCAGGGGCCAAGTATGCTCTGACTAGAGGGTCCGTCTAAAGGGGACCAAGCGTCCCCTGACCGGGCGACTGGGTACCGTGATTGTTGGATTTTGAAGTGGGCATGTGAGCGGGACATGCTCAGTGATAATTTAGGACATGACACACACACAGATACACAATATATATATATATATATATATATATATATATATATATATATATATATATATGCAACAATGATGGAACAAGACTGCGTTGCGTGCGTTGATAAGCTTCTTTTGTAACTTTTCTAAATTACGTACCACTGACTTTACTTCAGCGCTTTCATTAGCTATCAGATCTCCTATGATAGTCATAAGGAATAAAGTTCATAATTGCAACCGGTTTCACTATATTCTAATAACGTTATAAAGCATATGAACATTGACAAAATACATTACATTGTGAACTGGAGATACATGGAGAACTGGGATTCGAACCCAGGTCTCCGGATTTCCGGCCCGGCATGTTACTAACTACTGCACCACCCAGGACCCCAAATTTACTGAACAGGCAATACTGAATTGCCTTCGCTGGAGGTACAAAGAGACCGAATTGGCATGATAATGTCTTGGTAGAAAAAAACATCATTAAGTTAAGTGAAAATACTTGAATGCTTGAAAGAAAATATTGGACTCCTGAGCGGTGCAGTTCCTTGGTAGTTTGGTACTAGATAGGTATATAAGAGTCATTGAAGCTTCATTGTAGTTTACATTAGAAAATGACAATCTACATTGCTGGATAACAATGCTTAAGACCTAAGGTTTTGCTATGTCCCGAATAAACACAGAACACCTTCTCATCTAGGAATGTGGATTTTACCTAACAGATGGTTCTAGATCTGCGACATCTTACCGATCTCATTGGTCTTGAAGAACTGGTCGTTGGAGATTTGGTAGAAGCTCTCCGCCTCCTGGCAGGCAACGGCTTCCTCAGGGTGGGTGCAGGTCAGGGAAGACTGGTCAAACATAGTCTGGTTGCCGCAGAAGAAGCTGAACTGCACGGACTCCATCTGCGGAGGGGCGCAGGGGATAGTTGGAAAACTGCAAGATCTGCAAGGATTAGCGAGCGCACAGGTGTTTTTTAATGGAGATAGGGTTTGAAGTTCATTTGAGGGAATGAGGCAACTAGGTTCCGCTTCTTGGTACAAAAATGGCAAGGTATACACTGTGACGTCAGAACCAGAGCTTAATGTATGAATGATTAAGGAAATATACATGTTTCATTATTAAAATATCTCGCAGTTTTTCTTTACTGGCCCATACCTATTCATATTCAGAGTTTCAAAAAATCGTTGTTTTACGCATCAACCCCCATTCAGACCGTGGTGGTTTTAATAGCAATCTACATTGAAAATAATGTTTTTAGTTTTGTTTGTGCAAAAAATGGTTAAAAAGCCTATAATTTCGTTTTATTTTATTTCCCTCTGTTAGAAATAAACATTTCAAAATAAGCGTGACGTAAAACAATGACCTGGTAATTTTTTTGACCTGATTGAATCTGTTTGATTTGCATCAAAAATTAACACGAATACAAATGAGGTGTTTTAAACTAAAGAAGAAGGTACCATTAGGAGCGTAGGTGGCATTTATAAATTTCTAATATTTTTATTCACATATTGAAACCATGCCCCCATCCCCCCCAGTCATCCCTCGGTCTAAGTCCGTCCCTTTCTCGGTCATCGATAGGTAAGATTCGGCCCCTTCCCTACCACTGCCGGGTCAGAGTCCGCCCCCCTTCCCGTCATCGTCGGATCGGCTTCCGTCACCCCCTGCCGGGTCAGAGTCCGCCCCCCCTTCCCGTCATCGTCGGATCGGCTTCCGTCACCCCCCTGCCGGGTCAGAGTCCGCCCCTCCCCCGTCATCGTCGGATCGGCTTACGTCCATACATGTATTCACAGAAAAACAAGCAAAAATGACACAAAATGCGAACGTGAAGATTAAAAACAGGCAAAAGGTAAAAACGATGATACAAAAAGCGACCGTGGAGATTAAAAACGGGCGAGAGGTAAAACGCAAGCTGGAAACACCACATCAGCTTCCGTCCCTCCCCGGTCATCACCGGATCGGCTTCCGTCCCTCCCCTGGTCATTGCCGGATCGGCTTCCGTTCCTTCCCCGGTCATCACCGGATAAGCTTCCGTCACTCCCTCCGGTCATCACCGGATCGGCTTCCGTTCCTCCCCTGGTCATTGCCGGATCGGCTTCCGTTCCTCCCTCCGGTCATTGCCGGGTCGAAATCGATCCCTCCCATAGCCGAACAACTATAGCGTCGACCATAGTTGACAGCACGCAGACTAGTTTTTATTTTTGTATTGAAGGGCCCCATAACACGGAAAATAGGGTTTCAACCACCACCTAGTTATGTTCAGGGTTGTTTGACATGCAGAAAGTTTGACATAAATTTAAGTCCAACAAGATTTTTGGTTCCCATGATTATGCACTTTTCCTCCGATTGCGTCTTAGTGTGGGTGCACATAGGTAAAGGGCGAGTTTCTGACTCCACCACTAACTACCGCTGGAATTAATGAATACCGTGAATAATATCGATGGGAAACAAGCGATCATCTATGTAAAGAAAGGCCACACAGCGACTGAAAAGAGGAAGCGCGATGGTGGTTTTTTTTGATGTGGTCTCAGCTCTTAGTAAGAGCTGAGACCATAGATACTGAACGGCTACGAAGCGTCGCAAAAGCGAGGCCGAGAAGCAATGGCACGAAGGCTTATTGAAAAAAATCATATATCAAACCACTTATAGCAGCCAACAAGGAGGAACCTGGCACTCCCCTGGTTTTGTCTGAACTTGCCTGGCGCTGTTGGTTCAGCGTCGGAACACAGACGTGGAACATGCGGCAGTCGTTGGCGGGGTCAGCGAAGAAGCCGTAGCCCCTGCCGTCGCAGGTGAAGCGGTACTCCAGCTGCCGGCCCAGCACCTGGTCCCAGCCAGCGGCAAGCCGGAAGGCCGGGTCCTCAGGAGCTGCCTCCTCAGGGACGGAGCGCAGCAGAGGCGCCTCCGCCGCCGGCGCCGACTGCAGCAGCTGCGGGAACCCGCTGACTGCCGCCACCAGCAGCAGGGAGACCACCGCCAGCAGCTGACGGGCAGAGGCGTCGCTGTTACCTGTTTCACTGGCCGCTTCCAGCCAGCGTCCAACACGGTTGGTTGAAATTCGGTGATTTCACACCCAGGGAAGAGGAAAATCAAATATCGCATTAATCTGAGCGGAAACGCCGAGTTCATGCTAGGGGATTGCTGCTGCGTATCTGAATTTCGTTCTGAATGATTATCCAAACGTAGAGACATGGGCATCTTTATAAAACATTGTTAAACATTATTTAACCCAATTCCTGTCAGGCTCCTGACTACCCATATTCCTTTCAGGGGGTGCAAGCCGAATTCGCCACATCCATTTCCCCCTCCAAGATCCAAAATCTACCCGTTTAATTTTGTAAATTAAAAATGAGGTTGATTTGCCTCAGGCATATTCTACAGGAAATAGCATCGTTAAAATTGAGTGGGAAATATGCATATGTTTATTAATTTGTTAGATTATTTATAACTATTGGCCCTGCAGTTTGCTGTTTACAAAACCAACGCATTGGGAGGGCATTGGTGCAAAATTGCCGTATCTTTTAGCTAGGTATGTGAACATTCAAAATTAAATGATGGATTGAGGTCTGAAATATATAATAAAATATACCCATTTCACCTGATTTTGGTTGAACATATCATCAAACCTCAGATACTGAGTGACATCTTTAATATGGAGAGAAGTGGTACAATGCCAAACAAATCATCAGAGGCGGATACACTAAAGCAAAAAGTGGGGCAATATGTCTAATACCACAATGTCCAAAAGACATATAAGTACACATGTTCCTCGGCTATTAATACCCCTCGTGTTTCCAAATCTTTATCCGCCCATGCCATACCCCGGGGGTTTTATGATATTGTCTCCTTGATCCACTTATAATGAATTTTATTTATTCGATCTTGCATGCTTGTCCCATCCACTGCACTTATTATAATGAAATACGCTTGCACATTCGTGAAACTACCTTGACTACAATACCTGAACTTGCCTATGGCATCATACCATGATATGTAGTATAGGGATGGAAGAATGACATGACAGTTTTTATTCCCCCGGGCGTGCCACAAGCAGTCTATCGACTCTGCAAGAGTACAAACTAAGGATATCTTAAACCAGTGGCGGATCCAGGACTTTATTTCGGGTGAGGGAGCCTAGGGGATTCAAGCCTTCCCTATCATTGCCTCGGAGCAGCCTCTGGCTATGCATATACTATAGGCACTCTGAAATTTCACAGGAGGGGGGCTTGAGCCTCCCTAAACCCCTTTGTTTCCGCCACTGTTTGAGCCCCTCCTCATTCTGGGTTGCTGGAACCGTCGCGGAAAAAAATTATATGAAAATAACAATGAGCTACCACCTGAAATCGTATTTAAAGCGTTTAACCATTCTGACTGTACCTACTAATATTGTTCCAGACTGCTTTACTGTATGAATAATGCACTCTTGACGATAATACCTACTTGGTTCGTGAAAAGATCCTCTTTAAATACCTAGCCATAGCTCCACCCAAGAAAATATATTATCTTAAGACTTTCAGGGAATGCTCCCAATTCGGCTTTAGGAAAAGTCAGAAGGTTCCAAAAGCCTATCGCGAACCGTCTTGGAGATACCTCGAAAAAATCGTGAGAGCTGGGCAGAATCCGCGCCCTCCTTACAGGAATAGGGTCAAACAGACCTTCTTGAAGGCGCCTCGTATCTAGGCAACTTTCACCTACATGGACTTATAATAGAAACGACCGTTGCAACCTATGCATCTTTCATCCACCCAAAATTGATGCTTATTTTGTCTGATATTGGTAGTTAGATGTTTTTATTGGATTTATTTTTTCCTACTTGTACTCTGCTGTTGAAGCAAGTTGCCGAACACCAGCCTACGCAACACTAGTAGCGAACTTACCATTGCGGATTTTCTTCCTTTCCTTGGCGGGGTGTTCAGTAGACGTTTCCTTCACGACACTGGCATGGGGCTTGGCCTGTAGCGCACTTTTATTTTCAGCAGTGGGCACACCGCGGTCACCTCCTGTTTGCGAAGTGACCGCAGCCACCTAGCGCCGTCAGCGCGGACGTTTGTGTCCCTGCAGGCCTCTGTGTACCCTTCGGTGACGGCAGCGTGCAAACGTTTGTACAGCGCCCACCGCCGCTGTGAGCCGACCCTGACCCGGGCATGTAGCCGACCCCTGGAAAACTGACGAAAGCCTCGCCGCTCTTCGTTTTAGCAGCCTTCGGCGGCAACCGGAATTGAGTTGGTTGGACGGCGTTATAGGTAATGCGACACCTCCAAAACGGGATTTGAACCAAGATATAGCCATGTGATAGAGCATATCGAGAAACCACTTGATCGATATTTTGTTTGCCCCAGAACTGAGCGTTAGCCGAGAAAAGGTAAAAATTCACCCTCTACCGACCCCGTTCTGCCCGGTATGTTCCCATTTAAGTAAAGGTATCTTGTGTTCACATGACATGAGGTGATCTAAGGAATGTGACGTCATGCTCAATCCCCCCTGTACGTGTTGCATGGACATATTTTTCTTGCTTGGACCTGTTTAAAACCCACGTGCTGAACATGCCTTTGGTACCTTCTATTGATTATAAATGCATAAAACCTGCTTTAATGACTGCATTGAAACGCGAAATATATTTTAATATATCAAGAAAGATAGAAGAAGTCGATAGCTGTTATTTTGGTTGCTAATGCAACCTCTTTTAGCTAAAAAAACTTCATTTGTTATCGTATTAATTTTTGGCGTGAGTCAAACACGTTCGATTTGGCACAAAGCATTGCCAGCTCATGGGGGGTTCGACGTCACGCTAATTTGGAGACTTCTATTGCCAGCGGAGCAAAATTAAATGCACCGAAATGATAGCCATGCTAGTCATTTTTGCAGGAGCAAGGTCAAATCCATTATTTTCAGCATACATTCCACCAAAAACCACCAAGGCCTGAAATTGCACCCAGGTGCCACATTCCCTTTAACCATGGGTGTAGATTCCGGGGAGGGGATGGGGATCAAGACCCCTTAGGCTTTGGGTCTCCCATAGGCTTTGTATAGGGCTTGTATTGCCGTGCCAGCGTCAACTCATCAAGGACTCCCCCCTGGATCGAGAAGAGATTTCCAGCCCTGCCTTTAACTCTCGGGCAAGCTGCTGGCCGACAGACGCGTTATAACTGCGACTAAAGTCGACTGCAGTTAGACTGAGCCGCAGGGCACCTGTTCCCGCAGGTATGCAGTTCCGCAGGGCACGATCGCGTCCATTCCGCATTCAGAGCTGGCGCGCTCAGACGTGGCTATTTACCAGCTCTCGCGTGCAGTTTGCTCAGCTGTTTGTACTGCACGTAAGACTGCTTCAATGGCGGAGCTGATGGAAATTCTTATATCAAGTAGGTGCTATTCTCAGCACCCGCACTAGGAGGCAGTGACGAATTTAGAGGGTTCAATCGAGTAAAAACTCTTTCAAAGCTGGAAAACTGACCCACTTTTAGCTGATTTTTTCCTCAAATTTTCTTATTTTGATTCGTCAAAGATTCTTTAGTCAATTTTCCTAATGCAAATACCATATTTTTGATGATTGTTCCGGGTTATCCTCCCAACTCCCAACCAACAAAAGTTGGCTAAGATTCGTCTCTGCCACTAGATTATACTAAGTGATGTAAATAGCATACGTTGCTGAGTACCTATAATTTTTTATTAGGGCCACTCCCAACAGGCACACTTGCCCAATGACAGGAAGTATTGGCGTGGGTGCTTAAGGATCCTCTCCACCGGGTCAGATCGGACACGGAAGGCGGTTTCCCGCCGTGGGGATTGAACCCACGTTAATCCATGCTATCCGATCCGAAGACTGGCAACGAAGCCACTAGGCCACCCCGGCCCCACCCCCACCCCCCACCCCGGCCCCAGAATAGTAGAGCGAGGAGAAGTGGGACAGAATGATTTTCTCAAATCGTGGAAACAAGATAGGGTTTTTGGCTTGTACTCTATAACATCACTATCATATCACTACTCGTATTGTGCCGGCCCCGTAGCTAGACGGGTGCGCTGGGGACACGTGCAGCCCCTATGAGCCCAGTGCACCCCCGGCGCTTTTCTGTACACCCGATTTACGAAGTTATACTTGCTTCCCCTAGCGTTGATTCTTAGTAGCCTGCACTTGTCAGCTAGTTTTGCCTCTAGTTGTGTGCTTCCTGGAATTTTGGGCTAGTTGCAGGTTTGCTATTGTGCTATCTCACTTTTCTGATCAGTAATTTTGATGATATATGGCTATATGCAAAATAAATACAGGTCTTTAGCCAATACTTCAATAGATTGGATAAGTTTTTTTCATTATATTGGTAAAATTGTTTATCTTTCTCTGGTTTTAAAGTTTTTTTGACTGGTGTATGCAATACTACAGTTGAAAATGCAATAATCGTGAGATTTGTTTTTACTGAGGGACTATGTAACAGAAACGATGACCACAGTGGCAGATCCAGAGAGAAAGGTATTTGTCCCCCAAACGGAAACGCTCGGGAGAAAACTGTGTTTTGCTCCCCCCCAAAGCGATTGACTTCCTTTTTCCCCCGACTGCTTTTTAGTTTATAAGCAAGATTTTGGTGCTTCAACTCTCAACTTCAAACAGAACCAGTCAAGTTCAGTGGAAATATGGGGCCTTAGATAGGAAAAAGTATCTTGGGCCCATATTTCTAACCCCGTGACTTTTTTGGCTTTTCGCCTCAAATACCCAAAATTCTACCGGAAAATCATGTGGTAACGCGATTTTTCACCGCGTTACTTTTTTTGCTTTTCGACTTTGGTTTGCCCCTCCCAAACCGACCGGCTAGATCCGCCACTAGATGACCAGGGAAGAACAAGTCAGGTTATACGATTTCACGAACGAATTCTTAAACATAGCCTCTTGTGTCATAGAATAGAACGAAAAAAGTTGTCAACGTGCATCTGCCATACCACAAGAGCAATCCTTGATTACCATAGTACAGGAGATAAACGGGCACCTCAACAAAGGAACGTCACTATACATCCGCACTTGCTGTTCAAATTGGTAACTTTGGTATCAGTTTGACAAAAATGGTTGTGTATTATAATCTAGTCGGTCGGTAATATTGCCATATCTGCGGTCGGAGCTCTTCAGAGCATCAGCCCGTGTGGGAATGATTTAACCGCGCCTCCTTAGGTTTATGCAATAGTGTCAGATAAAGGCGAGGCAGAGCGCCCCCGTACTTTGACCACCTTATCCCCGGCTAATTTGGCACCTATTCCAAACATTATAGCTTTGGGTCATCGCAGGTCAGGCTACCAGGCTAATTTCAGTGACCTTACCTTCAGAAATGTTGCAAGTAACGCCCGTAAGAACAGGTTTTATCCAGTGGCGGAGGAACGTTTTCGTCCAAGCGGGAAGAACTTCAATGGGGCCACCTCGTCAGCGGGAAATGGGCTAGAGGATCGTTTAATGGTTAATTTCACAGAAATTATCACTGAAAATTTCGTTCCCGTGAATAAGAAAGAATCCAGGAATCCAGGTATCAAATAATCCAACTTCAATGGGGCCCATATTGGGGGTGGGTTCAGCTAGTTGTGCCTGATAGATGGGCGCAGCGGCTGTGCAGTTTGACATGCACCATTTGTGGTTTTACATTTGACCTATGCTGACCTCAATATTGACCCGACTTAAAAATACTTTGTATTGTTTCTCGTCGTCTTGTCAAGAGTTTTCGAACGCCGTCCGTAATTTTCTTTAGTTTTCCTGGGAAATCGGGATACGGAGGGGGCTAAATACGCCCCCCAGCGGAGCGGGGCATGCCAGGGACCCCAGCAGCCAGTCTGCAAAGTATGGCAGCAGGCCAGACGAGTCGCACCAGCCATCTAAAATTCTCGCACCACCAGCCACCAAAAATTCGCACCAATCTGCCATATACCAGGGAGAAAAACGCACCCATTCCTACCCACACGATGCAATGCTACCTCTCTTATTAGTTAGTCGAGGACTTTTATAAGGTCCCCTCCTGTGTCTTTATAACCATTTAGCCACTATTTGTTTGGTTTTCAGTGCCACCCTCCTCGCACCAGTCTCACAAATTCGCACCAGGTCGAGGAAATTTGCACCACTCGCTCCTGTCTCCAAGGGCACTCGCACCGACGAGATCCGTCGAAATGTCATACTTTTCGCACTGGCCCAGCAGGGTGTGTGATAACATACATACGCCATTCTGAATAATTCCTCTGACCAGAATACTGGGGTGAGTGACCTTAACCTGTGACCTTCACCTTCATGTAGGTTGACCTTGACATATAACCTGATGATATGACGTTATGACGTCACCAATCGGTCTCCAGTGCGGGTGAACTGGTGCGACCGCGTGATTGCGACGGTCTCAGCATAAAAGTCTAATTTTGAAATCATTCATCATTATCATTATTACACGAATCCGAGACAAGTTTGCAGTTGCTGGTCGCGTTGGATAATAGACACGTGCTTGGTCCTGTAGTATTTGTATTCCATTGAGAAAGATAAGGTCATATGTATGAATTAGGGTAATGGCGAAGCAGATGTCACAAGAATATGCCAGATTGTCACCTTGGGAAATATTGTCAAAATATCCCCATATTCTGAAGAAAATCCCGACGTGATCAAGCGTGATCCCACCCACGGGACGCGCCCACGTGATCAGTGGCGTGCTCAGACAACTAGAAAGGGGGAGTTTTTGCACAGAGGTTAGGTCAGGTTTAGGGTTAGGTTAGGTTAGGTTTGGTTAGGTTAGGTTAGGTTAGGTTAGGTTAGGTTAGGTTAGGTTAGTTTAGGTTAGTGTTAGTGTTAGTGTTAGTGTTAGTGTTAGTGTTAGGTTAGGTTAGGTTAGGTCAGGTCAGGTCAGGTCAGTGACGGATCCAAGGGGGGGCCCAGGGGGCCCGGGCCCCCCTTAGCTCGAAGCGCCTCAGCATAGCTTAGCTCATATCGGGCGCCGAAGGCGCCCGATATGAGCGGCGCGCCTCTACCCATTTCGTGCGCCAAGGTGGTAGATACCACTTATTCGACTTGAATTAACACATAGTCCTTAAAACCATGGCAAAGCGCCCCTGCCCAAACACTAGACGTCTTTACTGGTCTTTTGCGCCCCAGTAAAATTTTGAAGATGAAATTTAGAAAGCTAACAAAAGCGCCCCGGCAAAGAAAAGGCGTCACTAGATAGCAGGATTGCGCCATGGGGAACTAATGCACCCCTGAGTAGCCTAGGCGCCCCCTGGATGAAGCGCCCCTGGGTAGCCTAGGCGCCCCCTGGTGAAGCGCCCTACGGATATCATATGCGCCCTTGGCAAGAAAAGGCGCCCCTGGGCAGCAAAGGCAAATCTTGGTAACATAGGTGCCCTGGACAGCATAAGCGCCCCTTAGATAGAAATAGGCGCTTTAGGAAAATAAAATGCTCACCTTGGGTAGAAAAAGGCGCCCTTTGATAGCCTAGGCGCCCACTGGAAAAAGCGCCCTACGGATGTCATATGCACCCATGGATAGCAAAGGCGCCCCTGGACAGCAAAGACAACCCTGGATAACACAAGTGCTGTGGACAATAAAGGCGCCCCTGGGTAGCAAAGGCGACCCTAGGAAGGCACCCCTTCGATAGAAAAGCCGCCTTTGGATAGCCTAGGCGCCCCCTGGATGAAGTGCCCTACGGATTCAATATGCGCCCTTGGCTAGGAAAGGCGCCCCTGGGCAGCAAAGGCAAATCTTGGTAACAGAGGTGCCCTGGACAGCATAAGCGCCCCTTAGATAGAAATATGCGCTTTAGGAAAATAAAATGTTCACCTTGGGTAGAAAAAGGCGCCCTTTGATAGCCTAGGCGCCCACTGGAAAAAGCGCCCTACGGATGTCATATGCACCCTTGGATAGCAAAGGCACCCCTGGACAGCAAAGACAACCCTGTATAACACAAGTGCTGTGGACAGCTAAGGCGCCCCTGGGTAGCACAGGCGCCCCTAGGAAGGCACCCCTTCGATTGAAAAGCCGCCTTTGGATAGCTTAGGCGCCCCCTGGATGAAGCGCCCTACGGATATCATATGCGCCCTTGGCTAGGAAAGGCGCCCCTGGGCAGCAAAGGCAAATATTGGTAACATAGGTGCCCTGAACAGCATAAGCGCCCCTTAGATAGAAGTAGCGCTTTAGGAAAATAAAATGCTCACCTTGGGTAGAAAAAGGCGCCCTTTGATAGCCTAGGCGCCCACCGGAAAAAGCGCCCTACGGATGTCATATGCACCCTTGGATAGCAAAGGCGCCCCTGGACAGCAAAGACAACCCTGGATAACACAAGTGCTGTGGACAGCAAAGGCGCCCCTGGGTAGCAAAGGCGCCCCTAGGAAGGCAAACCTTCGATAGAAAAGCCGCCTTTGGATAGCCTAGGCGCCCCCTGGATGAAGTGCCCTACGGATACAATATGCGCCCTTGGCTAGGAAAGGCGCCCCTGGACAGCAAAGTTAACCCTTCTTGAAATAGATTATCTGGACAGCATATGCGGCCATGGATAAACTAGGCGCCTGAGGAAGAAAACAAGCGCCTCACCTGAGAGTACAGGCGCCCCCAGGATATCATAGGTGTCCCTTTCCATCTTCAGCTGCCCTACTGTCTATGGTTTGGCACACCTGTCCGACAGTCGCGCGCTCTGTTACAGGGCTCGAGCGCTCAATTTGAGCATGGACTGCCTTTAACCACATTTCATTAACCTATAACTGAAGGCTTAGTGCTCCATCGCTGCAACCGGGTGCCTTTTTCAGCATGTGCGCCTCACTTCCGAGAACGTTGCCCTCACCAACCAGCAGTCCTCCCCGTTCAGCAGATGAGCGCCTTTTTCTGATAATTAGGCACTTTATTTCAGTGTTCGAGCGCCTTATTTCAGAATTGTTATTCTCCATCTATTTTGGGCTCCTCCTGGATTGCAGAGGCGCCCGCTCAAGTGCAAAGGTGCCCCTGGATAGAAAAGTGCGCCCCATGTTTGCAAAGGCGCTCCAAGATAGCATATGCGCCCCTTAGATGGAAATAGGCAATCCAGGAAAGTAAACTGCTTCCTTTGGGTAGCAAAGGTGACCCTTAACAGCGAAGGCAGCCCTAGATAACAAAGTTTCTCTAGACAGCATAGGTGGCCTTGGATAAACTGGTGCCCGGAAGAGACAAATAACGCCTTACCGGAGACAAAAAGCACCCCAGGATAACGTAGGGGCATGTATTTCAATCATGTCTGTGATTGAAAAATACACCTAGAGAGCATATGCGCCCCTGGATAGAAAGACACCCCTGGGCAGTAACGGCGCCCTTGGAAAGCAATAGTGCGCCCCTGTGGAGAAAAAAGCCGCCTCCTGAATAACCTAGGCACCGCCCCCGAAATATCAGATGCCCGTGGATAGAACAGACTGCCTTGAATAAAACAGAGGCCCTGGATAGCAAAGGCGCCCTTTGATAGCATAAGCGTTCCTTAGCAACAATATGGGCGCTACATGAGCTCAAGGTTCACGCGCACCTAAGCCCAATAATAGAGCAATCAATCGATGCCAAAGCACTCCTTAAAGCATGGGCGCCAAACTTCGTAAGAAGTAAAGGCGCCTCTGGGTAGCAAAGGCGACCCTCGACAGTGGTGTAGGTATTCCTGAATAACAGCAGCGTCCCTTGATAAGAATAGCCCCAAGATGGCACAGGTACCCTGCTGATAGGAAAAGCGCCCCTGAATATCAGAGGCGCCCTCTGAATGAGGTGCCCATGGAGAGCATAAGGGCGCCCTATGTATAGCAAATTGCCGCCCCCTGGATAGCCTAAGCGCCCCTTGCATAGGGTAGGCGCCACTGGGTAGTATAGGTTACCTTGAATAAAAATACGCCCCTCAATACCAAGGTGAACCTGGATAAGAAAAAGCTCTCCTTGGGCACTGGGTATCAAATGCACCCCCAGGACAGCAAAGATGCCCCTGGATAGCTAGGTCGCGTCCATTGAGGAGCGAAGGCGCCCCTGGGTGGCACAGGTGCCTCATCGAAGCAAAGGCCCCTCCAGAGAGCATAGGTGTCCCTGATGAGCACAGTTACTCCTGGACAGCCCCTAAATGACGTTGCTTAACGTTACGACACCTATTATAACGTATGCTATTACATCAAAGTTAAGGTTATTCAGTGTTTAGATCAAGGTCACAGGTCAATTTTAAAGGTGACTGGTCTTGATGATCAAGGCTTGATCAAAGGTCATTGGTAAGCTTGGGCGCAGCGTTAGTTATAGCGTAAATTAGGCATAATATGTTGGGTTGTGTCGTAATAGGTCAATGACCTTGAAGGACCTTGACCCCACAATTTCAGACATTGTTTAGACCCTTCCCTTTTGGCCTCAGCCCTGTTCTAGAGCATTGGCGCCCCATTCCGGCCCGTTGGGGTGTGCTTGAACACCCCCTCGAGGTCTCCCAGTGGCAAGAAAAAGCGTCGGCGCGAAGCGACTCAGTACTTGTCACACCTTACCATTGATCACTTCCGCAACTTTCCCTCAAAATTTAAGGTTGTGTCATCTCAGGCTAGGTCACCAGTGCAGGTCAAGTGACCTCACCCCAAAAAATGTTTGTTGGGGTAAGTAAGAAAAGGGTGAATCTATCGAATTCAAACTTGTACCATATAATGGGCCCAAAAAGTACTAATAAATTTATTCCGGGATTTTTTCCATCGATGACCTAGGGACAGGTACGAATCATGACCTCTCCATTGAAAATGCATGGGATAAAACGGAAATTTGCCGAACAATTGCTCTATGTCTGCAGACGCCGCTTGAAATACCTTCGGATTCCCCAAATCATAGTACCCTAGGTCTCTTTATCGGTACATGTTGCAAGTTTAGACATGTTACCTCTGAGAGTTCATCTGGGGCTTCCTAAGCAGGTTTTAAGACTTGGGTCAATGGCTTTGCAGGAAATATTGATAAAACCCGTATTTTGATACCATTTTTTATTGTTATTGTGAGTTGATTGATATGCATATTGACTATGCTAGGCTAGATGGTGGCCTTGACCTAACCTTAGGTGAGGTCATTTTTATGTTTTAACCTAGTATAGTCATATTATACATTATTTGATGATTCGCCGTAACGAGAGGAAGCAAATTGTGCCTAAAATGATTCTAGCTCAACTCTGGCAGACGCTAGAGTATAGAGACAGAGACATGTTGTAAGCTTTGTCTCGGGGGAGGGACCCCAGCGCTGATCGCGGGAAAAATCCCCAATGGCACCCAGGATCCCTCAGGGAGTCAGGAAATCTGGCGTGGGTGGAATCCGGTAGGAGGGATTTTGGGTCTCCAAAATCAGCTGAGGGGCCCGTGCCAGTTAAGGGGGGCCCAGATAAGGGCCCCCAACGAGCTCATTTGACCTCAGTGCCAACACAGGATTCTCAAGACCAGCGTGGGGTGTCTACCTCTTTAAACGGTTTCTAAATAAGCTCAGGGACTCAAAATTGACACAGGGGTCCAATTTTCAACTCATGGGGCCCAGACACTCTGAGGGGACCCTGCAGCAGCTCAGAAGGCCAATAAAACTAATAGGGCCAGACTAGCTGGGTGCCTCGACGAACTATTGCCCAGATACGCACAACGGGCCCCAAACAAGCTGAAGGGATCTATATCAGTTAAACGAAAACGGTACCAACCCAGGGACCCTGACCAGCTTAAGGGACACTAATCCAGCTTGGGGCTCAGAGCTCAGAGCTCCAACTTTTAGCTCAGAGGGCCCAGGATCTGTTGAGAGGGCCCTATATCAATAAAAGGGCCCCGAAAAGCTGAATAGGCTTCAGCGGCGACACATAGGTTTCAAGTTCAGTGTGAGGGCCTGGTTAACTAAAGCGGTCCCAAATTAGCTGAGGGGACTCGATATAAACTCAGAGAAGTCACCAAAAAACTCAGGGGCCCAGGCCCGCAGAGGTTCTGCGGCCTATGAGGCTCAGGTTAGCGTAAATCGGCTATTTCAGTATGGAGCAGTTGGCCAGGACAACTGTGATAAGTGGAGGTGGTGGATACGACACCTCAGTTTTCGCCATGACCGAATATAACTGTATTATTTGCTCATCGTGCTTCAGTTAGTGTCAGTCTGTGCCTTCAGCATTTTTACCAAGGTGTCAGTCGTTAGCTGGCCCGAAAATGCTTGATGGTAAACGTGAACATGTCCTCACTAAGAGGAAGCTTTCATGAAAATAAGCATTTACAAATCCTTTTTTAAACTCGTTTTACATTGACACTGGCCGCCTTTTGGGTGGTAAATTGGCCAGTGGCGGATCCAAGGGGGGGCAAAAAGGCATTCCCGTAAACGGAAAAGCTCGGGGCAACACTATGTTTTTGACCCCCAAAGCGATCGACCTCCTTTTTTCCCCTACTCCTTTTTAGTTTATAAGCAAGATTTTGGTGTTTCAACTCTCAACTTCAAACAGAACATAAGTTGATAAGATGTTCCCTGGCCTGTCCCCTCGAATCCGGAAATGTAAAAAACACTGAAGATTATGTATTCGGGCACAGCTCTTCATCAGAATCATGGAGTAAATATCAATAATTCTCAGTTATAATAAAACCAGTCATAGTATAGCCAGCCTTGGATAGGGAGAAGTATCTCGAGCCCATAGTTTTTCACCCCGTGACGTTTTTTTAGCTTTACGCCTCAAACCCAAAGTTCTACCGGCAAGTGATATTGGTAGCGCAGCTTTTTACTGCGTGACGTTTTTTTTTTTTGCTTTTCGACTTTGGTCTGCCCCTCCCAAACCGACCGGCTAGATCTGCCACTGAAATTGGCGCCCTCCGAGCCTGGGCCCCCCCTTAACGAAATCCTAGATCCGTCACTGGGTCAGGTCAGGTCAGGTCAGTTGAGTATGCCCTTGGTCCCCATTTCCTAGTCTGGGGATATCACCCCTCTTTCTAGAATCTGAGTTCGCCTCTGGGTACCACTTAACACTGCTCAAACCTGTAAGTAAAGTAATCTTGGCTCCAGGGGCGCAGCCAGAGCTTTCGTATGGGGGGGGCACACCAACTTTGAGGGGCACCCCGGGGAAAAAAGGGCACTTTTTAACGTAACCTAAAAAACTTACTATATCTTTGTTTATATAATTTTTGGGCATCTTTGGTTCAATAAAAATGCAAAGAAATCATTGACGGAGAAGGAAAACTCGATTAAAACCGAAAAAAGGAACGAAATATCACCAAAATGTCATGGAAGTAGCCAAAACACTACTTTTTTGGATAGATTTAAGGGCAGCCAACTCATGCAAGTACTTAACATCAGAGAAATCAGCGGAGCATGTGATATCTGTTACAATGTGCAGGTTAAGGCATATTGGAGTCGAAAATTTTCTGTTATGCCCACTGGTTTTGCCGTGACGAGTGAGCCCTAGCTGAATGCGGATTAAGTTCCTTGCCTCCCACAATTGCCGTGGGACGAGGAGTAGTATAGTGTCTTTGGAAGAACACATTTTTGCTGCCGGAAAAATTTGGGAGATACATTTTGAACGCGTTTATTAAGTTCCATATTCGCAAGGCTCGGTCCCAGTTAAGAGTAAATAAAAGGTGAACAGGCCGGTGGTTTGGATGGGGATGGTGTGACAGGGCTAAAAATTGTGAAAACTATTTCTTCATCTAAATTAATTAGTAGAAATCCTGGTTTAGGGGACTGTGCTCTGAGCTCAGGGGCACATGCCTTTTTATCATCCCTTCCCAGAATCCACCAGTATAATAAGCAATTTATATAACCAGGGGTGCCTAGGTATCACAAGCCGTTTTAGAGATTCCTCATTCCCCGTTAGCTCCGTTTTACAAGGGGAGTTTCCATTGGGTTCTTATTCCCAATCTATTCAAGACCAGCTCTGGGGCCCCCAAGTGTGGATCAGAGGCCTCCAGAGCAACTTCCCCCATCCCCCAGATGTGCCTCCAGGGAATAGACTAGCTCAGTGACCCCGCCCCAAGATGATGGGAGTTGGCCTTGTGTTCTTATTATCTATCTATTCAAGATCATCTCAGGGGTCCCTGATGTAGATCAGGGCCACAGAGCAGCTCATGCTTCACCCAGGGACTAGACTAGCTCATTGGTCCCAGAGATGAGGTCATCAGACTAGCTCAATGGGCCACAGATAGACTCATGGGGCCTTAAACCAGTTCAAGAAGCCCCAGAACAGTTTAAGGCGCCAGATCACTTCAGGGGGCCTCAAGCCAACTTAAGGGGCTCTCACAAGCTCAGCGCACGGACCAGCTCAGGGTACCCTCAAAACCTAGATCCGCTCTTGGGCCCCAGATCAGCTCTTGGGGCCCCAGATCAGTTCAGGGGCCTCAAGTCAGGTCACGGGGCAAGATCAAGTCAGGGGCACTAATTCAGCTCAGGAATCCCTCACCAGCTCGGGGCCCAAGCAGTTCAAAAGCCCCAGAGCTGCTCAGGGGACACCAGATCGGCCCATAGGGCACCAGATCAGCCTAGGGGACAAACAATCAAATCAGTGGTCCCCGACCAGCTCGGGGCCCAGATCAGTTCGGGAATACCAGATCAAGTCAGGAGGCACTTAATCAGCTCAGGAGCCCCATACCATCTCAGGGACCCTCACCAACCCCTGTGGGCCCAGCTCAGCTCAAGGCCTGGGAGCTGCTCAGGAAATCACGTAATTAACCTAGGAGGCCCGGGTCAGCTTAAAGGGCATAATATTATCCATGGGGCACCAGACTAGCTCAGAGGGAATAAGATGGGCCCAGGAGACACTGATGACTCAGCAGGCTCCAGATCGACTCAGGGGGCATTAGTTAAGTTCAGGAGGCAGTATATCTGCTCTGGGTGCACCAGATCGATCAGCACAGGGGGCATGTTCAAGTCAGGGGCACTAAATCAGCTCAGGGATCCCTCACCAGCTCCGGGCCCAATCAGTTCAAAAGCCCCAGAGCTGCTCAGGGGACAACAGATGCCCATAGGGCACCAGATCAGCTCCGGCGACAAACAATCAGATCAGTGGTCCCCGACCAGCTTGGGAATACCAGATCAAGTCAGGAGGCACTTAATCAGCTCATAAGCCCATACCATCTCAGGGGCCCTCATCAGTGGCGGATCTAGCCGGTTGGTTTGGGAGGGGCAAACCAAAAACGAAAAGCAAAAAAAAAACGTCGCGCAGTGAAAAATTGCGCTACAATATGCCTTTTCGGTAGGATTTTGGGAACTGGAGACGAAAAGAAAAAAAACGTCACGGGGTGAAAAATATGGGCTCAAGATACATTTTTTCCTATCCTAGCCCCAATATTTACGGTGAACTTCTCTAATTCTGTTTGAAGTTGAGAGTTGAAGCACCAAAATTTTGCTTACAAGCTAAAAAGGAGTCGGGGGAAAAAGGAAGTCGATCGCTTTGGGGGCAAAAACATAGTTTTGCCCCGAGCTTTTCCGTTTGGGGGGGCAATTGCCTTTTTGCCCCCTGGATCCGCCACTGGCCCTCATCAGCCTCTGTGGGCCCAGCTCAGCTCAGGGCTTTAGATCTGCTCATGAAATCACGTAAGGAGGCCCAGATCAGCTGAAAGGGCACCAGATTTCTCAGGGGGGCATCATATGGGCTCAGGAGGCACCAGATCGACTAAGGGGCATTAGTGCGGCTCAGGTGGCACCAGATCGATCCGCTCGGGGTCCAGATCAGCTCCCAGCCCCCAGACTATGGCAGGAGCCTAAATCAGCTCAGGGAGCAACATAACAGCTCAGGGGACACAAGGTGGACTCAGGACCCACCAAACCAGCTCAGGGGGGGGACCAGACCATCTAAAGAGACATCAATAATCAGTTGAGGGGGCACCTAATCAGCTGAAGAGGCACCATATTGACTTAGGATACAGAATAAACTTGGGGAGGCATGATATCAGCTCGGGGGCCCGAATCAGCTCAAGGGGCACTAAATCAGCTATCAGGGCACCAAACAAGCTCGGAAGCATTAGACTAACTCAGAGAGCATTATATAGGTTCAGGAGGCACAATTATTTGCTCAGTGGGGCACTCGATTGACTCAGGGGCACCAGATCAGCTTAGAGGGCAAGTAATCAGCTCAAGGGGCCACGAGATGAGCTCAAGGAGCACCAGATTGGCTTCACCCGTACAATTATTGGCGACGATGATGCAATAGGTAGACACATACTAGGTGCCCATACTCTTCCCGGGTGCTTGGAAAGGCGACAAAATGCCCTAGCTGACCGAGAAAGGTATAAAGTTGGCCAAAAATAGTTTCAATCGCTACATGCAGTCCAGTTAAATCTAGGTTCAACGGCTAGGGCTCTAAATTTCGAGCGGCACGGCCCAAATTGGGTACACCACCTGGCAATCAAAAGGGCACCCTGGCAGTGATGGGGGCACGTGCCCCCTGTGCCTTCCTGGCTGCACCCCTGGACAGTAGATCAACTCCGGGAGGCATTAAATAAGTTCAGGGGGCCTGGATCAGCTCAAGGGGCAATAAATCAGCTAATCGGGCAGCAGGCAAGCTCGGAGGCATCAGACTAACTTAGAGAGCATTACAGGTTCAGAAGGCACAATTATTTATTCAGGGGAGGGGGGCACCAGATTGACTACGAGGGCATCAGATCAGCTCAGAAGGCACATGATCATCTCCAGGGGGCACCAGATGAGCTCCACCCGTACGATTATTGGCGACGATGAGGCATTATCTGGAAACGGATTACGTGCCTATACTCTTCCCGGGTGCTTGGAAAGGCGACAGAATGCTTTAGCTGACCAAAAAGGCACTTAATTGTTAAACAATAGTTGAAATCGCTAAATGTGGCCTAGTTCCATCTAGGTTCAACGGCGTAGGACACTAAATTTCGAGCGGCACGGCCCAAAGGGGGGTACACCACCTGGCAATCAAAAGGGCACCCGGCACCGATGGGGGCACGTGCCCCCTGTGACCCCTGGCTGCGGCCCTGGACAGTAGATAAACTACGGGAGGCATTAGATAAGTTCATGGGGCCCGGATCAGCTCAAGGGGCACTAAAACAGCTAATAGGGCACCAGGCAAGCTCGGAGGCATCAGACTAACTCAGAGAGCATTATATAGATTCAGAAGGCACAATTATTTTCTCAGGGGGGGCACCAGATTGACTACGAGGGCATCAGATCAGCTCAGAAGGCACATGATCAGTTCCAGGGTTCAAGACCAGCGCTCAGGGGGCACCAGATGAGCTCAAGGGGCACCAGTTTAGCTCTGCCCATACGATTATTGGCGACGATGAGGCATTATTTGGAAACGGATTACGTGCCTATACTCTTCCTGGGTGCTTGGAAAGGCGACAGAATGCCCTAACTGACCAAAAAGGCACTTAATTGTCAAACAATAGTTCAAATCGCTAAATGTAGTCTAGTTCCATCTAGGCTCAACGACGTAGGGCACTAAATTTCGAGCGGCACGGCCAAAAAGGGCACACAACCTGGCAATCAAAAGGGCACCCCGGCACCGATGGGGGGGGGCACGTGCCCCTGTGCCCCCCTGGCTGCGCCACTGTTTGGCTCAAACCCTCCCTCCTTCCCTCTGTTTCACTTCTAGGGATTTTCTTGCAGAATGTGGGGATATTTTTAAAATATTTCCCAAGGCGAATCTGGGGATATTTTTAAAATATTTCCCAAGGCGAATCTGGGGATATTTCGGAAACATTTCCCAAGGTGATGATCTGGCATGTTCCCGTGACATTGCTTCACCAATACCTGAATGGTACATGTAGGCAGGCCGGGACCGTCGGCTGCCAAGCTGGGCAGGCGCAGTCAGCTGATACTGATTGATGCAAATTGCTGTTGGCTCACTTCAAAACCCAACTAGAGATGAAAATCTATCTGGCAGTACCCCGAAGGCCGTAATGAGCTCGGTTTGGTGAATTAGGTTCGGTTTTAGTATTTCAAGTGTGGAGACCATAGTGTTATTAACAGGAACTTGTAATGTCGGATCCAGGTTTTCTCTTTGTAGGGGAAGAAGGTGGCAAGTAGACCAGAATCTATGATGGGTGCCGTGAGTAGCCAGGGTTTTGCTACAGAGTTGTAGTGTATGGGAATTGGGAAGGAACAAAATGCGAATGTAGTTTTAAGGGAATGTAGTTTATCGAATCCGGGCAGCGCAGCCACCGAGATACCCATGCTCGCACCCTTGGAATGGGGTTAGCAATAGACGTTTCAGGGTTCACCTGGCCTTGATCGAGGAGGGGGAGGTTCCGTGACGGCTTTGTATACTTTTGTTTCGGGGAGGGGGCTAGGGGTACTCAACCCTCTGCACACCTCCGAATAACCCCTTTCTATCGGCATCCAGATATATTGCGGAGTTTCAGCCTCATAGACATCTTGCATTCGCTGCTGGTAGCATTCGGCCCGGACATACCCTGGCTCTGACAATGGGCCAGATGTCAGGCATGGATGGTCACCAAAATTGTTCCAATAATACTTGG
This sequence comes from Lepas anatifera, assembly GCA_034440635.1. Lineage (NCBI taxonomy): Eukaryota > Metazoa > Arthropoda > Thecostraca > Lepadidae > Lepas > Lepas anatifera. The sequence goes on from JAOTON010000929.1 coordinate 58,834, forward strand.
GGTAGGGGTGGGGGATGGGTTTCTTACCACAAGACACCAATTCTCGGATGCCAGGAGGGGAGGGTGAGGAGACATTTCTGTTGCCGTGGCGGCTTCATGGATTTAAGCGTTCTATCGTTGGAACGCCTTGCCCTCTGAATTCCCTGGGAAATTCTTGGGAGGCAATTTGTCATAATTAGCCCAAGCCACACTTGCTCCTGAAGATAATGTATGCCCCTCATCTCGGGGAATTGCAAGAATGCGCTGGGCGAGCAAACAAATTAGAACTCGGCATTGGACCCCGCGACATTTCATGGGAATACGAGGGCAGTCGGTGGGGGAATAATGCTTGATCAAAGAGATCCGAGGTGGCAGCTAATTTTTTCTTGGGAGCGGGAATCTGGCCTTCTATTTTTAATTTTTTCCGATTTTCTTTTTCTCTACAATCCCAAAAAGTTAAATAGGAAAGAACGGGTAGTTTATTTAGGAAATTATTTCTTACAGACATGTTTCAATCCAAAGTCATTGTCTCGCAATTTAGTATTAATTATCAGCCATATACTGAGAAGGAACTTTTCTAAAGGTCTTATTTTCAGGGAATTTTATTACACTGAAGTTATCTCCGGTCACAGCACAACAGAGCTGGGAGGCACTTCCGTTCAAAAATGCTGGCAAGAAATTTTCCAGAATGCGACTTTCGTTTTAACGCTTTTGTAAATATCATGAAACAAGATCTATGCACCAGTGCAGTGTGTTTATGTTCATGGGGATAACGACGAGGCTTCGATATCATATAGTGTGCTAGTTTCTCAGGAAAAACAATTTAAACCAGGACCATCTCAGCATACATTTTGAAATAGTCTCGCAGTCCATGCCCATATATCTATTCATGATGGGTGTGAACAAAGAATGGAGGGTTTACACAGACTGAACGAAATCACAACGCCGTAAACACAAATTATGTAGTGCTGATGTCATTTCCACACGTATTCTTACATAGTTTGCACACCTAACGCGCATGTGAGTCCTCGTCACCGCGTACTTTCGCGCTATCTTTTGATTAAGGTCCGGGAATTTAACTAGCATACCAAAAGCAAAACAGAGGATAACTCCTGATTTTCTACCCATGCTGCTAGGTTCACGGATAACACAAAACAAAACAAAACATTTAGCTCCCTTAATTGTCTAAGCCATTTTTCATTTGGTACTGTGAGAACACTCCGACTAAGACGTGGCAACCACTCCAGATCCCCACTATTATCTACTACAAGCACAGTCGATGGGATATGTTCGAGAGAGCTGTACAGCTCTACACTTTACATAGCAATAAAGCCCGCCATGTAAGCCAGCACCTGCCTGAATTTGTTTGGTCTATGCCCCTTTCTGTCGGAGCAGCTGGTTCCGCGGCGGCGTCCTGGTCATCTTCATCCCGTCAGTCCTGTTCTTTGTACATGTGGAGCGGGGTAAGGCTGCAACCTCTCCACCTCATAACACAGCAGCGACGTCAAGCTCTTCAGTACTGACTGTCAGAGGGTCCAGCTGCAGGGAAGCCGCACCCAGGTGAGTTGGTTCTTTTTCATCAAGCAGGACTGACTGGGACTCCAGCGGGCCATGGCCTGGCATGAGAACCAACGGCCACGGACGGTGAGGCCCCATCAACAAGAGTATCATACGAGTCTTGGCTTCGACCGCCGTTGGGTGGATGTTGGCTGCTCCCAAGACCCTGACCTGTGAGAAGTTCTCCACCACGTCCTGGTTCACCCGTGACGTCAGAAAGTACTTGACGCCGTAGATGTTCTTAATAATGCTGTGGGGACCTCGCAGAGCAGTTAAGGATATGATGAACCCGTTCAGGAAGGGCAGCCTGCTCTGGCTTTCATCGCGCCAAGAGTCCCGATTTAGTCGCGCTAACTAAATCAGAGAGGTGGCTGAGCAGCGATGGTGTACTCGAAGGCGAACGCCGACCGATGAGCCCTGCCGTCAAGGGTGCACCGAGAGCTACAGATGTCGAACACCTTATCGCAGGTGATGATGAACTAAGCCTGCTTGGCGAAACGCTGACCAAATAGGTGGAGCAGACGCTTTCCGACACGCTCGTTGAGCATCTGGGCTGCGGGGCGTACTCGCTGTCGCTCCAGGCCAGTCACCTGACGGGAGAGATTTGTTATTAACTTCACCATCACAACTATCGACTGATGAGCAAATGTCATACGCGAACAGTTTTATCGCATATATCGCTATATCGAGCAATTAGCAGACACTTCTGTAAAATATTCACAAGTCGGTGATTTACAGTTTCTCAACTTAAAACCCTGAGACAAAATACATCCAGTTTTCACACTTTGGTCATTACTTAAAACTGACAAAATATATTTGGACCTACCCACTGCAAGGTTCATTATCTCTTTTTATTCACTAGGAAACAACGGGCCTTTCTGAATTCAGATTTTTCCACACCAGTCATCCCCAGTCCAGCGATCCCAGCAATTGATCCACGGTCCGCTAAGTATCAACGGTAGTCACGCCTACTATTTTTTCCGCACCTTCACCTGAGATAAAAAGTACTCGTTTAAAAGCAACTACCACGTTCCCGATGCCCGAGAGTAATAAAATATATGTTTATTCGAATGAGTGACCTGAGCTTAGGCACGCACTTAACGATGCTTCAGTCAATTATTAATCTTCATAGGCGGATCCAGGGGGTGGCAAGTCGGCGCCCCCGAAAGGTCGATGGCGCCCCCGAAATGTCACTTCCCACCCCCCCAGGATGCGAGAATCGGCGCCCACCGATAGGATTTTGCGCCCATCTGATAGGCTTGCCGGTCAAAAGTGGCGCACCCCCGGGCCGGATGGCACCCCCACGGGAAGGTGCCCCCGATCGGCAATCCTGGATCCGCCTATGCTAATCTTTGAGTTAAGTTTGAACTTTCACTCGATAGTCATACGATGAATTGTGTTACTGCAAGTTGAATGGGACATAACAATCATACACATGTTTAAACCAGATGGAAAAGTGCGCTCCCGCGTTCTGAATCAGTCCGCATCAGTCCACATCAGTCCCACAAATGTCCAAAATTTGAACTTATTTTCTGAAATAAAAACTTTACGATTTCTCCCGCGTCCTCCCCCAACGATACTCCTGCGTCCGCTCCTGCATGTATCAGTTAAACAGAGACAAAAACGAGAGTGAATGGGAATTTGATACACACACTTGCTACCCCGCACCTGTATGTGCTCCCACTGAAGAGCATGGCAAGGCTGTCGCTCGGCGTTGTCCTTTGCCAAAAATTGCTGGAAGAAGTCCTTGTCCAGTACCGGTACTTCTGGACCTTGAAGCCTATGACCCTGGCCCAAGATGTGGATCCTCAGCAGCTTCAGCAGGTGAGGATTTCAACGAAAGTGTAGATCTTTCTGCAAAAGTCAAAATACACCAAAATGTAATATTCAAAAATGTAAAATGTAATGCCCGGACAAATAATTTTGTTCTCTGGATTATCAGCTGGTATAATGCTCCAATGCAGTAATTATGTTGTTTACAACATTTTACCTTGCTAGGCAAGTGCAACATCATCAATTAATACAAGATTCTACCTTCAAGCAGTGTGATTTCTTCCTCAGTGAATTAGGCAAGAGTAGAGTGTCACTTCCTGCATGGAAACTATACTATGCCCATGGTTTCAGCTCAATAATAGGCATACAATATTAACAAAACTTATTTAATGATTAAAGAAAAATGAAATGATTGCAATTTGACCAGATTTTGAAGCATATACTATTTCTTATTCATGAGCCCTAGAAAATACAGCAATATGAAAGCATCACAGCACAGAGGTGCTGCCACATACATTGTCAGTTTTGGAGGGAAAATTTTCAATTACAGGTCACAGTGCCCAGAATTGAGAGCATACTTATTACTGGAAATTTTGGCCACCATTTCCCCAACACTGAAACAAGTAAATACAACATTTATGTGATACATATTTTCATAATTTTACTCTATCATTATATCAATGTATTTTTCATTATATTTTGCTTTCAAAAATCCACAGCATAGCAAATAGGTTACAAAGAAATCTGACTTTGTTAAACTAATGGAACTGAATAAATGAGCATCACCATGGAACCAAGGAAAACATAACATCCAAATAATTATAAACACACTGTATTATGACAGCTTCACAAACATAGCCATGGCATACAACAGAGCACGGCCAGCACCCACCCCCAGATTATTGACAGACAAACCAAACTACTGCACACTGCTAACTAGCCACTAACACTAATTTACCACTTGACCCAATCTGAGATAAACTTCACAAATCCAATTTCAGTGTGGAGCGCCTGGACATGGATTTTATCCAGTGTGCAAAGTATGGCATTTTTGACGAGATCTCGTTGATGTGAGTGCCCTTTGAGACAGGAGCGAGTGGTGCAATTTTTTCAACCTGGTACGAATTTGCGAGGCTGGTGCAGAAGGGTGACACTGAATACCAAACAAATAATGGCTGAATGGTTTTAAGACACAGGAGGGGGCCTTATAAAAGTTCATCTATGACTAACTACTAAGAGAGGTAGTATTGCATTGTGTGGGTAGGAAAGGGGGTACTGCTAGGGGAGACGTCTCAGCTTTGCCAGATAGAGACATTGGGTTTTGCGTGGAGTAAAAAAATTCCCAAGATTTCTAAATTTCCCCAGACTCCCGGGATCTCCCCATGAGAAGCTTGGGCGAGGGATTCTTGGTATGGGCGCATGGGCGTCGAAAGCGGGGGAGGGGGACGGGGGGACGCGTCCCCCCTGTTGGCCTGCCAGGGGGGAACATCCCCAGAATTTCTGGGTCAATGGTCATTAATGTTGTCAGGTACCGAATATGCTCAAAATTCGCCTCCCCGGTCACTCGCAGCCCGGGTCTGTCCCCCTGCGAAAATTCCGTGGCGGTGCCCCTGCATGGGCGTATCCAGGGAAGTGGACTCAGGCCATGGGCAGATCCAGGGAAGGGTAGAAGACGGGACCCAACAAAATTAAGCATGTGTCATAGGCGGATACAGGAAGAAAAATGTTAGGGCGCACTACGGAGCAGGGCATTCCTGGCGTAGGCGTATCTAGAGAAGGGGATTTAGGCCATAAGCGGATCCAGGGAGGGAATTCCCTCCTCTGGATCCGCTTATGGCCTAAACTCGCCTCCCCGGTTAATTAGGGACCTACCTAATTAATTAGGTGGGTCCCCTGTAAAACAATGCATTCCGGTCACAGGCGGATTCAGAAGAGTTACCGTGCTCTACAGAGCAAGGGATTTCTGGCAAAGGCACACCCAGGCTAGGGGATTTAGGCCATGGGCGGATCCAGGGGAGGGAATTAGGTGGATCCCTATAAAATAAAGCATTCCAGTCACAGGCGGATTCAGGAGAGTTGCAGTGCTCTACAGAGCAAGGGATTCCTGGCATAGGCGCATCTAAGGTAGAGGATTTAGGCCATGGGCGGATCCAGGGGACGAATTTAAGTGTGTCCCTGTAAAACAAAGCATTCTTGTCATAGGTGGATTCAGGAGAGTGCCAGTGCCCTACAGAGCAAGGGGATTTCTGGCATTGGCACACCCAGGCTAGGGGATTTAGGCCATGGGCGGATCCAGGGGAGGGAATTAGGTGGATCCCTATAAAATAAGGCATTCCAGTCACAGGCGGATTCAGGAAAGTTGCAGTGCTCTACAGAGCAAGGGATTTCTGGCATAGGCACACCCAGGCTAGGGGATTTAGGCCATGGGCGGATCCAGGGGAGGGAATTAGGTGGATCCCTATAAAATAAAGCATTCCAGTCACAGGCGGATTCAGGAAAGTTGCAGTGCTCTACAGAGCAGGGGATTCCTGGCATAGGCACATCCAGGCTAGGGGATTTAGGTCATGGGTGGATCCAGGAGAGAGATTTAGGTGGGCCCCTGTAAAACAAAGCATTCCAGTCATAGGCAGATTCAGGAGAGTTGCAGTGCTCTACAGGGCAAGGGATTCCTGGCATAGGCGCATCTAAGGTAGAGGATTTAGGCCATGGGCGGATCCAGGGGACGGATTTAAGTGGGTCCCTGTAAAACAAAGCATTCCTGTCATAGGTGGATTCAGGAGAGTGCCAGTGCCCTACAGAGCAAGGGATTCCTGGAATAGGCGCATCCAGGTTAGGGGATTTAGGCCAAGGGCGGATCAAGGGAAGGAGACGGGACCCTGTAAAACTAAGTACACTCGTCATAGGCGGATTCAGGAGGGTTGCGGTGAACTGCAGAGCAGGGAATTCCTGGCATCAGCGGATCTAGAGAAGGGGATATAGGCCATGGCCGGATCCAGGAAGGGGGAAGAAGAGCAGACCCTATAAAGCAAAGCATACAGGTCATAGGTGGATTCAGGATGGTTTCAGTGCACTACAGAGTAAGGAATTCCTGGCATACGCGCTTCCAGGGTAGGGATTTAGGCCATGGGCGGATCCAGGAAAGTGGAAGAAGAGGGACCCTGTAAAACAAAGTATACGTGTCAGGCGGGTTCAGGAGTAGATAATGCTTAAGTGCACAACAGGGCAGGGGATTCCTGGCCTAGGGGATCTAGAGATTTAAGTGCACTACAGGGCAGGGGATTCCTGGCATAGGGGATCTAGAGATAGGGATTTAGGCCATGGCTGGATCCAGGGAAGGGGAAAAAGGCGGGACTCTGTAAAATAAAGAATACGAGTCACAGGCAGCTACGGGAGGGTTGCAGTGCACTACAGGGTAAGGGATTCCTGGCATAGGCGCATCCAGGGGAGGGAATTTAGGCCATGGGCGGATCCTTTTTACCGTGTCCCGTCTGCTTCTATTCCCTGGATTCGCCTATGGCCTAAAATCTTTCCTCTGGACCTGCCCATGCCAGGAATCCCGTGCTCTGTGGTGCACCGTAGCAGTTTCCCCTGAATCTGCCCATGACTCGTATACTTGGTTTTACAGTATCCCGTCTGTTTCTCTTTCCTGGATTCGCCCCTGGCCTAGATCCCCTTCCCTGGATGCACCTATGCCAGGACTTCCTTGCTCTGTAATGCACCGCAACGCTCATGGATACGCCTATCCAACAAATGCCTTATATTTTTGGGTACCTTCTACTCAGTGGCGGCGGATGCTCTTTTCGGATGGGGGCAAGAATTTTTCCAGGGGGCCCCCTTGACGATGGGGCCCCCTCGGCAGCAAGGGCCCCCTAAAAACTGCGATGGATTGGTTGGGATTGCTGCCTGAGGTCAGAGGCATAAGCGCAGGGGCGGATCCAGGGGGCTGAGGGGGCTTCAGCCTCACTTTGTTCCTTTTTCGCAATTTTTCGCCCTATTCCCCTTCTTCGCCATTTTTCAAAGCTCAGTGACTCCCCAGCAAAACCCTGGTTCCGCTCCTGCATAAGCGTCACAAATGGTAAAAGTTATATTTGGCCCAGTACAAAAATGGCTATTCCTCCCTGTTGTTTAGTTGGCCCGTGTAAAAAATGGCTTTGCCTTCCCGTTCGATTTTCCACACGATCTCGGATTCCAGGCTGGAATATGTTTCCTGTAGTGCAGCAAAATAAGCAGCGTATTTGACATGTAGATGTCTAAATATGGATCTGCGTTTTATAGGTTCACGTAAGCCTCGGACATTGGACGTCAAAGCTTTAAGCTCCAGCGTCACGTTAGGAGTTTAGCAAAATTATAATAACGGTACAACAACGGCCTTCCGAGGCAAATAGTTCTTTTAAAAAGTGAATGCTGTTTGTTCGTATGCATCTACATCATGAAACATGGTAGGTAACACGAATATTATATACGTTTTTATTTAATTCCGTCTCCTGCAGAATGAGAACTGGGGGCGCTTTGATGCTGTCGTCTATATCGGCACAGAAAAAAACGCTAATGACAGGCATACTGACTTGAGCACACACAAGACCAAGCTCGGGGCCCTGAGACACAGCTCGGGGGGCTCCTAGCTTGAGCTTGGGGGCTCCTAGAGATCAAGCTCGAAGGCCACCGAGCCCCCAAGCTCACGGCCCCTGAGACCAAGTTTGGGGGCCTCTGAAACAAAGCTTGGAGGCCCTTGAAACCAAGCTCAAGGCCACCTTAGACCAATCTCGGAGGCTGCCTGAGACCAAATTCGGAGCCCTGAGACACAGCTCGGGGGCCTCCTGCAACCAAGCTTGTGGGGCTCCTAGAGATCAAGCTGGAATGCCTCCGAGTCCAAGCTCAGGGGGTCCTGAGACCAAGCTCGGGGGCCTCTGAGACCAAGCTTGGCGGCCTCTGACACCAAGCTTGGAGGCCCTGAAACCAAGCTAAAGGTCCCTTAAGACCATTCTCGGGGGCCCCTTAGACCAATCTGGGAAGCCCCCTTATACCAATATTGGAGGGCCCTGAGACCAATCTCGGAACCTCCATGAGGTTACGTTCGGGAGCCCCCTGAGACCAAGCTTGGAGGGCCCCTGAGACCAAACTCGGGGGGGGCCTTAGACAAGCTCCGGAGCCCCTTAGACAATCTCGGGGCCCTGAGACCGAGCTCGGGGAGCTCCCTTAAGGCTAAGCTTGCGTGCCCTGAGACCAGCCTTGGGGGCCCCTTAGACTAAGCTTGGGGGTCCCTAAGACGAAATTCGGGGGGCGAGGAACAGCTCGGGGCCCCTGAGACAAAGTGGGGGCCCTGATTCCAGGCTCGGGGACCTTTAGACCAAGATCTGGCCCCCTGAGGCCAGTCTCGGGGCCCTTTAGGCTAATCTTGGGGCCCCTGAAGGCCAAGTTAGAGGGTCCCGAGCCCAAGCTCAGGGCCCCCGAGATAAAGCTCGGACACTGTCCAAATCGAGAAACTGTTGAGGGCTCAGTCAGGTCATTCATGAACTTTCAGAAAAGAACCAAGCTAAAATTGCGTTTTTTTACAGGGGGCCCCTCTGATAATTTGGGGGGGTGGCAACTGCCCCCCTTGCCCCCCTTTATCCGGCGCCACTGCCTCTACTTCCCTACCATGGTTCCGCCCATGGCCTAAATCCCCTTCTCTGGATCCGCCTATACCAGGAATTTATTGCTCAATAGTGCACAGCAACCCTCCTGAATCTGCCTATGACACGTCTGCTTCTTTACATGGTCCTGCCTTCTTTCCCTTCCCTGGATCCGCCCATGGCCTAAACCCCCTTCTCTGGATCTGCCTATGCCAGGAATTAATTCCTAAATCCGCCTATGCCACGTATGCTTCCTTTACAGGGTCCTGTCTTCTTCCCTGGATCTGCCTATGGCCTAAATCCCCTTCTCTGGATTCGCCTATGCCAGGAATTCAATCCTCAATCCGCCTATGACACGTATGCTTTCTTTACAGGGTCCTGTCTTTTCACCCTTTCCTGGATCCTCCTATGGCCTAATTCCCCCTTCTCTGGATCCGCCTATTCCAGGAATGCATTCCTTAATCCGCCTATGACACGTATGTTTTCTTAACAGGATCCTGTCTTTTCCCTCTTCCCTGGATCCCCCTACGGCCTAAATCCCCTTCTCTGGATTCGCACCTATGCCAGGAATTCAATACTTAATCCAGACCCCGTTCAAGTTATTTGGCAGCATTACGTCATAATGGCTGGAGAGGCACTATAGTTACTATGCAGGGCATTGGAGAAATTGCACTTTTTCGAAGTTCTAAATAACCTGTTTTAGAACTGTATCAACAAAACTTATATGGTTGAACAGAAAGCTAAAAGATTTTTATTTGTGAAACCATCAGGCCTTTTGCAAAAACTCCAGTGAAGAATATTATTTTTACAAATTTTCCAGAGCGTGTCAAAATAAGGACATGTTCAGCACTAACAGCTGTTTGCAGTAAGACTAATCTCTATTTTGATTGGCTGTTGATTTCTGACCTTTGATTGACTGTATTGGTGGTACCTGCAGCAGAAGACAATAAACACCGGTGATCTCTTGAGCGAAGGTAAATTTATTTCTCTCGGCTATTATGTAGGCCTGAGTTGATCAAATAAATGCATGCCCTTTCAAAAAAATTCTTTGAAGTGTTATAATTTTTTCATTAGATTTACGTAAAATACGCTGCTCGCCGTTGAGATCAAGGTTACTGTCAAATGGGTGAAACAAGTTGATTTCGATTTATACTAGATTGGTGCCAAATACGCCCAAACTTGGTATGTTTCAGCTGATCCTTCCAAAAACTTAGTAGAATCTCCTATAACTTAGTTGGAAAGGGCGGTGACGTCATCATGGGAGGACTATATTTAGTAGGAAACTTGGTTGTACCCGTAGTTAAAGTACCCTGACTTAATCCGCCCATGACACGTATGCTTTCTTTACAGGGTCTTATCTTCTTCCCCTTTCCTGGATCCGCCTATGGCCTAAGTCCTCTTCTCTGGATCCGCCTATGCCAGGAGTTAATCCCTAATCTGCCTATGACACGGATGTTTTCTTTACAGGGTCCTGTCTTTTTTCCCTTTCCTGGATCCGCCCATGGCCTAAACCCTCTTCTCTGGATCTGCCTATGCCAGGAATTAATTCCTTAATCCGCCTATGCCACGTATGCTTCCTTTACACGGTCCTGTCTTCTTCCCCTTCCCTGGATCCGCCCATGGCCTTAATCCCCTTCCCTGGATCCGCCTATGGCCTAAATTCCCTTCTCTGGATCCGCCTATGCCAGGAATTCATTGCTTAATCCGCCTATGACACATCTGCTTTCTTTACAGGGTTTTGTCTTCTTCCCCTTACCTGAATCCGCCTATGAAACGCATGCCTATTTCGTCGGATCCCATCTACTTCCCTTCCCTGGATCCGCCCATGGCCTTAATGCCCTTTCCTGGATACGCCTATGCCAGGAATCCCTTGCATGAAGTGCACCCTGTTTCTCTTACCTGAATCCGCCTATGAAACGCATGCCTATCTCGTCGGATCCCATTTACTTCCCTTCCCTGGATCCGCCCATGGCCTAATTCCCTTCCCTGGATACGCCTATGCCAGGAATCCTTTGCTCTGTAGTGCACCTGAACTTACCCCTCTTGAATCCGCCTATGGGCCGAAATCCCTTCCCTGAATTCCCTTTCTCAGGGGGAAAACCTGGGAAACTGGGGAAATTACTGGGTCTTGGGAATTTTCTCTTCCAGTGATGAACCCCACGTTTCTATCTGGCAAAGCTGAGACGTCTGCCCTAGTTATACCGGAAAGGGTGCGTTTTTCTCCCTGGTATATGGCAGATTGGTGTGAATTTTTGGAAGCTGGTGGTGCGAGAATTTTACATGGCTGGTGCAACTCGTCTGCCCTGCTGCCATACTTTGCAGACTGGGATTTTATACCTACCTACTCAAGAAAGCATGTCAGTGAGCATGGAAAGGGAAATTTGACCACTTACCTTGCCTGGCTGGAAGGAAACAGATGCAGGGTTGCAGGATGTTTAGTGTGACATTTGAACTCTGCATATTCCAGTTGTATTCTATGTAGTGCAGAAGCAAGTACTGTTCCCTAGGCCTCCCCTTCATTCCAGAATATTTTTCTTCTGGCAGCCCCATCGCTTCTTTCTAGGGACGAGAATCACACCCTTCCCTGTCCGATTAATTGCCATGAGCACACACCTGGACAATCAAGTAACTATGCAAATATTGGCAATCACTCACCAAACTTGCTATAGAAAAGACACCACACACACAACACGACCACCGCGGTATTTATGACGAATAGGTCATATGAGAGGAAGCGGTGTTTAGGACGGATGCGTCATAAACACCGCCGTTTTTATGACGAATAGGTCATAAATACTGCAAGGGTTTCTAGCGTTGCTGGAGCGGAAATGCGTTTCAGAAAAGAGGTGGACTGAATTAAAGGAAGCTTTCAGCAAGTCCACGGCTTTGAATACGCCATTTTGGAAGCGCATAGGTGAGCGCGAGGGGTTGCTTGATTGCTTCGGCCGGTCTTTCACAATTTACTAGGGATCATTACGGATTTCAATACAGGCTGTAAGCGATTATTTAAAGCATAGTCTGAGTATGTAACATTGTATTTTCTACTTAACCCTGGCTGGTAGATTTAGAGGTCAGAATGGAAGGTACCTATACGTGTTATGCTCTGTCAAGGGAATTGCATGCCAGATGGAAGGCCACATGATTACCTAGGAATACCCTAGGTATACAGGTATTTTTAGGTATTCCCGGTGCCTCTCATTTGCGCCGTCATTGAGCTCATGATGAGCCATCACCAGACTAAGTCAGGATTTTGTACAATATCTCTGCCCAGTGTACGTCAATGTTCTTGAAGCAGGTGGGGAACAACGAGTTGAGGACCCAGTCCCTACTTTATTGGGTTGTGAACTTTATAAGGCTTGGTACAGTATGTTTATTATATACATTGTGATCAACAGCTTAAGGGAATGAAGCTGGTTCCCACTTTTCCGACGGTGGGAAGTTTTGACGTCCTGTTGGGGCAGCCTTGAGAGAGGCTGACCCACCAGTTTGGGGCTGCTTTTGCCCCTTTTTGGGGCAGGTAAGAAAATTTTGTGGCAGAAAATGACCCTGAAGTGGACATAGGCATGTGATTTTTGTTTTCCAGATACTCTCCTGTTGTGTAAAATCCAGCCTGCAAAGTATGGCAACAGGCCGGACGAGTCGCACCAGCCATCTAAAATTCTCTCACCACCAGCCTCCAAGAAGTTGCAGAAATATTTCATATACATGGGAGAAAACCCACCCATTCCTACCCATCCAATGCAATGCTACCTCTTATTACTAAGGGACTTTTTCTCAAGCCACCTCGTCTGTCTTAATAACCATTTAGTATTTGTTTGGTTTAATTGTCTCCTTCCTCTCACCAGTCTTACAAATTTGCACCAGGTTGATACAATTTGCACCACTTGCTTCTATCTCTAAGGGCACTCACACTGACGAGATCTCGTCAGAAATGTCATACTTTGCAAACTGGTGTGAAATGAACATTCTTAAAGGGAATTTGGCACCTTGGTCGAATCGTGGAATTTAGTGCAATTAGGCGTACTTTTAGCCAAAAATAATGAAACCACTCATGATTTCTGTGAAAAATGTTCAATAAGCTCAATATTTTGTTTTTAAAAATACTCCTCTATGAAAATAAATATCTGCCTGTGGATGACATGATCTGGCAGCCACTACCATACTTGAAACGCTTTAAGGGCTTCGATTCGCTGATGCTCATTGTGACGTCAGCATATGTCATCACCCCGGAAGCTCACAACAATGGCCGCCTGGTGGGGGGCTGATGAGGGGGCTGGTGTCAGGTAGGTTTTAGCTTTTTCTACTGAAATATTGAGTTCCAAGACAAATGATAAATGGAATACCGGGTTTTCTCACTTGCTTTAAAACTTGGCTATCTCATTTAAAATCATGTTTTGAAGGTGCCACATTCCTTTTAAGCACCAGTGGAGGGAAAGTGCCCCATCCACAGAATTTCTGTTCACTGACTGACTGACTGACTGACTGACTGACTGACTGACTGACTGACTGACTGGCTAACTGACTGACTGACTGACTGACTGACTGACTGACTGTGTCTGTCTGTCTGTCTGTCTTTCTGTCTGTCTGTCTGTCTGTCTGTCTGCCTGCCTGCCTGACCTGACCTGACCTGACCTGGCTTACTGACTGGCTGACTGATTCTGTCTGTCTGCATTTTTCTGTATATCTGTCTGACTGTTTGCCTGGATGTCTGTGTACTTTTCTGTATGTCTCTGATTGTCCCTGCATGTTTTTCTGGCTATACAGTATGTATGTCTGCCTGACAGTTTGTATGTCTGCCTGACTGACAGTCTGACTGACTGTCTGACTGACTGACTGACTGACTGACTGACTGACTGACAAAATGACTGGATTTCTCTTTATTTTTCTGTATATCTGCCTGGATGTTTCTGTATGTCTGTCTGACTGTCCCTGTATGTTTGTCTGGCTATCTCTGTATGTATGTATGTCTGGCTGTTCTGTCTGTCTGTATGTAGACCTGGCTTCCTCTGTCTGCCTGACTGTCTCTCTGTCTGCCTCTGTATTCTCTGTATGTTTGTCTGCCTGGATGTCTGTGTATTTTTCTGTATGTATGTCTGACTGTCTACCTGCCTGCCTGCCTGCCTGTCTGTCTGTCTGTCCCCTGACTGTCTGTCCATCTGTCTGCCTGACTGTATGTCTGTCTCCCTTTCTGACTGGCTTCCTGACTGTCTTCCTTACTGCCTGACTGACTGTGTCTGTCTGTCTGTCTTCCTGCCTGCCTGCCTGACCTGACCTGGCTTACTGACTGGCTGACTGATTCTGTCTGTTTGTCTGTCTGCTTTTTTCTGTATATCTGTCTGACTGTTTGCCTGGATGTCTGTATACTTTTCTGTATGTCTCTGATTGTACCTGCATGTTTTTCTGGCTATATCTGTATGTATGTCTGTCTGTTCTGTCTGTCTGTATGTATGTAGACTTGGCTTCCTCTGTCTGCCTCTGTATTCTCTGTATGTCTGTCTGTCTGGATGTCTTTGTATTTTTCTGTATGTATGTCTGACTGTCTCCATATGTCTGTCTAGCTGTATCTGTATGTCTGTCTGGTTGTCTGTATGTTTGCTGTCTCTGTTTGTCTGCCTGTCTGCCTGCCTGTCTCCCTGTCTGTCTGCCTGACTGTCTTTCTGCCTGTCTGTCTTCCTGACTGTCTGTCTTCCTTACTGTCTGTCTGTCTGCCTGCCTGCCTGCCTGCCTACCTGCCTGACTGTCTGTATGTCTGCCTGACCGTCTGTTCACCTGACAGTATGTATAACTGCCTGACAGTCTGCCTGTCTGACTGACTGTCTGTCTGCCTGTCTGATTGTGTGACGGACTATCTGCCTGCCTGGATGTCTCTGTCTGTCTGCCTGCCTACCTGTCTCAAAGTATGTCTGTCTGCCTGACAGTCTGTATGTTCACCTGACAGTATGTATGTCTGCCTGCCTGTCTGATTGTGTGACTGACTGTCTGACTGTGTGACTGACCCCTGCCTGCCTGACTGTCTGTATGTCTGCCTGACTGTGTCCGTCCATATGTCTGCCTGACTGCCTGTCTGCTTGAATGTCTGTCTGTCAGACTTTGTCTGGCTGTCTGCCTGTCTGCTTGTCTGCCTGCATTTTCTGTATATCTGTCTGACTGTCTGCCTGGATGTCTGTACTTTTTTGTATGTCTCTGACTGTCCCTGTATGTTTTTTATCTGGCTATATCTGTATGTATGTCTGTTCTGTCTGTCTGTATGTATGTAGACTTGGCTTCCTCTGTTCTGCCTCTGTATTCTCTGTATGTCTGTCTGCCTGGATGTCTGTATTTTTCTGTATGTATGTCTCACTGTCTCTGTATGTCTGTCTGGTTGTCTGAATGTTTGGTATCTCTGTTTGTCTGCCTGTCTCCCTGTATGTCTGTCTGCCTGCCTGCCTGTATCTGTCTGTCTGTCTGTCTTCCTGATTGTCCGTCTGTCTGTCTGCCTACCTGCCTGACAGTATGTCTGCCCTGACTGTCTGTTCATCTGACAGTATGTATGTCTGCCTGTCTGACTGACTGTCTGCATGTCTGTCTGATTGTGTGACTGACTGTCTGCCTGTCTGAAAGACTGTCAGACAGCCGCCCCGGTAGCTCAGTTAGTAGAGCGTTGGGCGCCGGCCCACTGCTCAGAAGCATGCAGTGGCAGTGCATATGCAGGCTTGGGATGGGTTCACCTGAGACGCTCCGGCGCTCAATAGTTTACCCGACGTACAGGTCGGTTGGCAACTGACTGGTGAGAGGGTGACCTGAGCGGGGCGGCCGTCCCTGTGCTTTGTGGGACGTTAAACTTTGGCTTCTAAATCAACCCTTCATTGTGGGAGTTGCTAGTTCGGGTGGTGGGGTCGGGGTCTCCGTGACAAGTCCCTTGATGACTTTAGTGAGACTCCGACTCCAACAGTCGAACTGAGAAACAACTTGGTCAAAATTTATAAAAATAAAAAAGGCTGTCTGTCTGCATGACTGTCTGTTCATCTGACAGTATGTATGTCTGCCTGACTACCTGTCTGCCTGACTGTCTGTCTGCCTGACTATCTGTCTGTCTGTCTGATTGTGTGACTGACTGTCTGACTGTGTGACTGACTGTCTGTCTGTCTGTATGTCTCCCTGCCTGCCTGACTGTATGTCTGCCTGCCTGACTGTCTCTGTCTGTCCGTCTGTCTTCCTGACTGTCTGTCTGTCTGTCTTCATTCTGTCTGTCTTCCTTACTGTCTGTCTGCCTACCTGCCTGACTGTCTGTTCACCTGACAGCATGTATGTCTGCCTGACAGTCTGCCTGTCTGACTAACTGTCTGTCTGTCTGATTGTGTGACTGACTGTCTACCTGCCTGCTTGTCTGAAAGTCTGTCTGTCTGTTCACCTGACAGTATGTATCTCTGCTTGACTGTATGTCTGCCTGACTGTCTGTCTGTCTGATTTTGTGACTGACTGTCTGTCTCCCTGCCTGCCTGTCTCCCTGTCTGTCTGCCTGCCTGCCTGTTTCCCTGTCTACCTGTCTGCCTGACTGTCTGTATGTCTGCCTGACTCTGTCCGTCCATCTGTCTGCTTGAATGTCTGTCTGTCAGACTCTCTGTCTGGCTGTCTGCCTGCCTGTCTGCTTGTCTGCCTGCATTTTTCTGTATATCAGTCTGACTGTCTGCCTGGATGTCTCTGTACTTGTCTGTATGTCTCTGACTGTCCCTGTATGTCTGTCTGGCTGTCTCTGTATGTATGTCTCTCTGGCTGTTCTGTCTGTCGGTATGTACTTAGACCTGGCTTCCTCTGTCTGTCTGCCTACCTGTCTGTCTGCCTCTGTATTCTCTGTATGTCTGTCTGCCTGGATGTCTCTGTATTTTTCTGTATGTATGTCTGACTGTCTCTGTATGTCTGTCTGACTGTCCCTGTATTTTGTCTGTTCTGTCTGTCTGTATGTATTTAGATCTGGCTTCCTCTGAATATCTGGCAATGTCTGTCTGGTTGTGTCTTTGTTTATTTCTGTCTATGTCGATCTGTCTCCGTTTATATGTTTCTGTCTATCTTGTTCTCTCACTGTTTATCTGTGTTTCTGTTTATCCCTGTCTATCTCTGGCTTTCTGGAAGTTTTTCTTTCTCTGTCTGTATGTCTCTGTCTGTGTGGCTGACTGGCTGGCTGGCCCACATATAGGCTTAGCAGTCTACATGTCCTAAAATTCCAAGGTCTGTCTCTGTTTGTATGTTTGTGTGTTTCTGTCTGTCTTTCTGTTTTTCTGTCGCTTCAAAATCCGGCAGGCTTAACACTATCCTCTTGAGACCCGAGCCCAAAATATTTGATGGAAGTGCAAACCTTTTTGATTTTTGGGGGTTTTGGATGCAAGGAACTCAATAATGAACAAAAATTTTAATTCAAAAATTTATAAATATAATTTATTGGATGTATAGAAGTCTATACACCAGGACTCAGTGACTATAAATAGTGCACTAATGATAAACTTTTTCTCGGGATGCGCTGCGTGAAACATGATGCATTTGTCACTATCTCATAATGAACGTTGTATTTGCTTTCCCTTTTAACTAAGATTTTAATCATTATTATGACGTAGGCATAACAAAATTTGGTACCTTCGCCGGTTGAGTCTACTAATACGGATCGTCACCTTAACACGCGCATTGACGGGGGGCGGGTACCCGCCCCCCTCGGGTTTTTCGGAGATAGCAGAAAAACGGTGGCGTAGTAGAAAAACGGCGGCGCGTAGCGCCGCCGTACTTGGCATACCTTTTCCCTCATCATTTTTACAACTTCTGTGAAAATTTTAAGGTTAGGTCATCCAAGGTCAGGTCACCAGTACAGGTGAAGTGACCCGACCTCAAAAAAATGTTTAAGATAGCATAAGTCGGAGCAGGGTGAACTTATCCGATTGAAACTCATATCACATAATGGCCCTACCTAGTTCTCTAAAATATGTTCCGGTATTTTTGATATCGATGACCTAAGGTCAGGTACGAGGCATGACCTCTCCATTGGAAATACATGGGAAAAATAGTTTTTACAGAGTAACTCAGTAACGGATGGTGATAGAGCATTTATTTTAGCTGCATTAGACTCGCCTGGGCTTTGCGGTTCTAATGATATGCATTTTATATAATTTGACCCTGACCTGACCTCAGGTCAGGTCAAATCCTTGATTTGAACTAGCAAGGTAAAATTATATATCATTCGATTCGGCTTGCTGAGAGGATTCATATAGTTCAAGTCGTTTTGCTCTATCTTTGCTTGTTCAAATGTAATGGCCGAAAAACTGAATTTACATGTTATCCCTATGACGGCTGTTTTTGACCTCTCGTGACCTTAAATGTGACCTGACAAAAAATGGTTCAAATGTCTTCGATGGAGAAGTGGATGGGCAACCCAACGCCGTTTACCGTTTTTCGCTACCTACCGTGGTTCTCGAAATCTTAGGGGGCGGGTGCCCGCCCCCCCCGTCAATGCGAAGGTGGCTCAGATCCCCGTCAATGCGCGTGTTAAGCCACTGTTAGTAAAGTCCTAATTCCTAAATTAGATACCACCGAGTATTAAAGCACGTTCTCGTTAGGGATCAGTCAAGGACTATCGTTAGACCCAAGCATGTATGTACCATATCCAGGTTCCCAATAGAGATACATTGTGTGCGCTCCATGACCTTTATGCCTCGTGGATCTTGGTAAAAAAGATCGTTTCAGTAATGAATTAGAGAAGCACTCCAAACGTCTTGGACTTGACGAGAGCCAGCTTGTTATAGGACGGTCATCGGCATCTTCGGTACGATTCCTTACCAGGGATAATTTCGTGCATGTACTGTGTGCTAGCACTTTTGATATCCTTCGACTACATTGCAACCTTTGGTCGCTTTGTGGGAAGCTCGTCAGCTGGTGCCTCTGAAACATTTTCAGTGTATTCTCGCCTGGCCTCACAGTTCATATTATTACCTTCAGCCACGAGCTGATCGGTGAGCTGGATTTTAATTCCAGGTACCTGATCTCCTCGAAGTCCTCGTGAGACTTGTGCTCCAGCCAGGAGTTACCGTGTTTAAGATATTAAACCTGCTACTCCCAAGCAGGAACAGATGTTGTAGCCACAGAGGGCCGAGGCCAAAGGAATCCCGCAAGCAAGGCAGGGGGCTGACTGTATCCACAATATGTCTGAGATTATCGTAGGGGGCGCGGTCCCCGACACCAAGATCGCAAGTGAGCCACATGGGCCCCCGGAAGCATTTCAGGAGGCCCGGATGGCCACAGAAGGCCTGGGTGAGCCGCAGGGGGCCCGACTTGGGTCACAGAGGGCCCGGGTGGGATACAGGGAAATTATCTGCAACTGCTGAGAACAGGGGCCCGACTTCGTCATCAGTGGGCTTGGGATAATTCTGAGGGGCCCGGTCGCAGACTCAGCGGTTTCAAGTGGACTGCAAGTGGCCCGGAAGAATATCAGGGTGTCCAGATGGCCAAAGGAGGCCCGGGTGAACCGCAGGGGGTCCAGTTGCAGTCACAGGGGACCCGGGTGGAATACCGGGGACCTAAAACTGCCGAGGACAGGGGGCCCGGCTTGGACAGCAGTGGGCCCTGAGACGATTTTTAGGGGCCCGGTCGCGGGGTTCGTGGGACCTCAGAGGTAGGGACCCCGAGAACAACTCTGGGGGCCACCGATATTAATTTCGGGGGCCCCCGGTTGCATAATGAGGGGCCCCCTAGACCTACCTTCGCGTGGTATTTGGAAGACAACTTGCGGGATCGGGGTATAGCTGCAGCTACCGCTCCCCCTCCCGCGGGGGCCCGGCGGCTCCAGCGGGAGGCGTTTTATCAGTGCTTAAGGTAGGCCTAAGAGGGGCTATTACCCCATCCCCCTCCTCGGATCTGCCCCTCGCTTCAGTACCAGAATGATAAGCATCGCCTGTTCCAATCCATATCTTGTAGTTTTATAACATTAAAAACAAAGGAAACCACGAGGAAAACATATTTGCTTAACATGTGCTCCTCATCAATGATGTCTCATTACATCAAAGGAGTATGATATGCCTGGGATGCCCTCCAAATGGTTAAGTATAATGTCACTTTTGTCGTCATTGAGTCCTGGAGTATAGAATTCTATACATAGCATTTTCGAAGGAGATTGTTTGGCAACAAAAAATGTTAAAAACACCGGATAAAAACTGAGATACTTCCAATAATTTAAGCTTTCTGTTCATATACTTATCAAAACTAGATTCTGTCAGTAACATTTTTAAACTACATACCTTCTTCGGAGCAACCGCGAAACCGTCCGGCGCTCACGCCTATCGTCGAACAAAGGGAATTTTGACTCACTTGCCCTTGGGTTTAGTTTATGATTTTGACACCAGAAGAAAGCTAGAATGTCCAGCTTTCTATACATAATTTGCTACGACATCGGTAGGAGGTGGTAGAGCTATTCAAACCTGCGTATAGATACCTATACGTGGGGACTCAGGAGGCTAGATGTAAGATAGCATATTAAGACCTCCATGGGGAGCACAATGTATAGTACTATATGTATGTAATTTTTGTTTAATCTAATGTGTGGTGGGGTGTTTTCTTTGTCCTGTCTATTGCCCACCAGCGCCCCGTCGTATTTTCTCTTTTTTAGTGCATTCGTAACACCGCCGTACCTCCCTTCTCCTCAGCGTGGTGGTGGTGCTGATGCGATCTTCGATGGAGGTCAGCTCTAAACAGAGCTTCACCTGTACTGAGTTGTGTTTCAATGGGCGCGCTACTCCACCATCAACTGGGAATGGCCCGTGAGACGCTGCTGAAGACAACGTGACTGGTCAATTGCGGCATGCTGTAACATCATGCTGCGGCATCTATGATATCCTCAGTGCAACACAATTTACCAGGTAACTTTATTTGGAGGCTAATTGAATGAAAGTCTCAAAAGTAAAAATGTTCAAAACCGCTGGATTGTTGATGTATTGTGCTGGTGGGGCAGACAGTGATCAATGCTAAAATGTGTCCTTTTTATGGATTTTTGTGGTAAAAACAGTGTCCTGTTCTTTTCATCCCAACCGAAACGCCTACTGCGTTTCCGTAGATGAGCTTATTATAAATACATGAAACCCGGCATCTGCCCCTGTCAAAACGTTACACTTGCACTGATGCCCCCCCATTTGGTTTTCGCAGAAGCCTGTAAATGGTTTGGGATGCATTTTCTTCTGATCAGTTTTGCAAGTTGTGTCAAAATTTTAGGTCCAGTTCGGGTCATCTCAGCAGTGCAGGTTAAGTGACCACCTCCAACAAAAATGTAACAGCATGAGTAAATACGTGGAGTCGATTTATCTAAAATGTATCTCAATACATGAAGTCATCGGCTACTATGAGATGTTAATTGGTATTTTTATTTCGATAACCCAGGGTTGGGTACGAGCCATGACCTCTCTTTTGAAAATTCGTGGGTAATATGATTTAGCTAAGTAACTTCGTCTGGAACGGAGATACAGCATTTATGTTGGCGTCACTGGATTTTTGTAATCACTGAGATGTCACCTAGCAAGATCGTACTATATATCATTTCGATGGAATTTGCTGAGAATATTACAAATGTTTAAATTGTTGTGTTATGGCTTTTGTACGTCAGATGCTGAGACAAAAACATTCATCCTCCTTATGTCCGTATGGTGACATGGTTTGGCCTCTGGCGACGCTGGATTTAGGCTGATAAAAATCGACAACTTTATTTTTCAGAGATTACGTCAGGGTGCCCAACAACGTTTACCACTTTTCATTCATTAGTGTGATTTGTGAGATCTTTGCTGATAAAAATCAACAACTTAATTTTTCAGAGACTACGTCAGGATGCCCCACAACTTCTAACACTTTTCATTCATTAGTGTGATTTCCGAGATCTGTGGGGTATCACCCCGCCCCAGCGAAGGTGGCTCAGGCCAATGTTCATGCGCTTGCTGAAACAAACACATGGTTTTAGTTGGCCTTCCAGTGGCACGACCTGTCAATTGCTAACGCATTTTCTTTTTCAGGGAAGTGCTCTCAAGCAGACGCCTGTCACGGAGGAGCAGTCGGTGGATATGTCGGGGCGCCCTCGAATACGCCACTGCTGTATTGCTACTCGCCGCTGGCCGTCGCCGTCCAAATGGAACTCAGCTGCCCCGAGGTGCGGGACGTTGCGGGGCCGACGCCCTGCGGCCCCGCCGTCCCGGAGCTGCCGCGGCTGCGCGGCGACTGGCAACCGCTGCGCTGCCGCCACCATTGGCGACTCTCCAACATCTCCTACGCTGTTCGTGGGTCCGGGCGCGCCGACTGACACTCGGTGCATCCCGGCCCGCGTAGATAAGTGACTCCACCGCCCCCGCCGGGAGGCCCGCCGGTGGGGGAAACCGCGATCGCGGCGGAACGGGCCCTCAGGGTGGCTTCAGCCGACGAGCCAAGTACCGGTGATACTGCCACAAATGCCAGACCCGAGGCCTACTGCTGCTTGTCAGTTGGAGCGCGGAGGGGGTCCGCAACAAGACCGCGGAGCTCAGCCGCTGGCTATCGGACGTCAGGACGGACGTGGTGTCTATCCATGAGGATCAGTTGGCTGGAAAGTCCCTATCGGTCCCGGTGTTTCAGACCGCCGCTATCTCGCGAAGGGCTAGAGGCAGGAGGGTCGTGGGGCCTGTCTGTGGAGGGGACGTCGCAATCCTCGTCAGAGACGGCCTCAACTTCAGTGTCATCGAAGAGTCGCCTCTCCAGCCTCAAGACGACACAACCGAATGGTGCGCCGTCAGAGTCATCTTGAGCGCACCCAAGAGACTGATTTCACCCACCATCGACATCTTCAACATCTACCGCCCGCCTATACGCTCGTCTGGCGGGGACGAGCGGGTGAACAACTTCTCCCTCGAGGCCTTCCCTGCTGGCGACCCGACCCTCATCATGGAGGATGTGAACGGACACCACCCTGCCTGGGATGTCGTCTGTTTAGACCCAGACAGGGTGGACCGCCTGATACATGGCTGGTCCCTGCGCAAGAACTGGCGAATCCTCAACAACAGCGCTGCCACCCGTGCCAGCTATGGAGTGGAGACTCGCCTCTCGGCCCCTGATATTGTCATGGCCCACCAAGACTTGGCGCGCCGCTGTACGTGGTCGGTTGGCACCGACCTTGGAAGCGACCACCTCCCCCAGGTGGTGTCGGTGTCGGTGGCCAGCAGTCGCCCCCGGCGTATCAGGAAGACGCGCTGGGCCCTCCACAAGGCTGACTGGACTGGCTTCACCGCCGACTGTGATGAGGCGGTGGCTGGCACTGTTACGCCGGACCTGCCGGTCGAGGGAATGGCTACGCGCTTGACGAACGCCATCCTCGAAGCGAGCTCCTGCAGGATCCCCCGCGGAGCCCGTGCCGACCCCGTACCCTGGGCCCTCGACCCGGAGTTGCCAGTGCGGTGGCGGAGCGCCGGACGGCGAGGGATCCATCAAGGGAAACCACGGACATTCATCGGGTCCCCTCAAGGGAAACCACGGACCGATGGAAGGCCGCCAAGAGAAGAGCTGCAGAGGCCGAGGAGGAGGCAAGACGGCGCTCTCTCCGGTATTTTGTCACCGAGGAGCTGAACAGGCCCGCGGCCATTGGCTGCGTCACGAATATTATGAGGCGGATGGAAGGGGGCGCGCGGGACGTATGCCCCGGCCAGACGGTCAACGGTGACTGCGGCCGTGTCGCTGTGGAGGACCGAGCCAAGGCCGAGGCCTTCGCTCGCGAGTACTCCCTCGTGAGCAAGCACACCCGCCACCGGAGGCGTGACCGAGCCACAAAGACCTCACTGTGCGCAGCGTGGTCACGTCCATGCCCCTGTGACAGCTCCTGCCAGCCTTTTAGCAGAGATGAGATGCTGGACCAGATTAAGAGGATGAGGTCCAGGAAAGCGCCCGATCCCGATAACGTGTGCACGGAGCACCTTCGGTACCTGGGACCAGCAGCCCAGGATGCCCTCCTGCACCTCATCAACTGCCCGTGGCGCACCTCAGTGGTGTCTAATGCATATAGGAGGGCGACCATCATACCGATCTTGAAAGCAGGGAAGAACCCACAAGACGTCTCCAGTTTCGGGCCCATTTCACTTACCAGCGACATCGCGAAGCTGGCCGAGCGGATGGTCGGAGCGAGGCTAACCCACCTGCGGGAGAGGGACAGGACAATCCCAGAGGAACAGGTCGGCTTCAAGCGCGGCCGATCCGCTGAAGAGGACCTGGGACGACTCACCCAAGAATTCCAAGACGGGTTTAACCTCCCGAGGCCGCGAGACCGCCCGTCAGACGGCAAAACTGCCGCCAGGTTCGTCCTCGTCGCCTATGCTTTCTCCCGCAGTTATGACAAGATCGATTACCGGATGTTACTGCTCAAGATGTTGTGCCACCTCCCCAAGTGTATGGCCTCCTGGGTCTTCCAGTTCCTGCGCGACCGCCGCGCCTGCGCGGAGATGAACGGGGTGCGCAGCTCCGGCCGCATCTTCCGCGCCGGGCTACCGCAGGGGTCGGTCCTCGCGCCGACCCTGTTCACCCTCTGGGCAGCGGACCTGGTGGAGGCAGTGGGGCCCGTTCCGAGCACCCCTGTGTACATGTACGCCGACGATACGGCTACATTGAGCACGGGGTGCACCGTCGACCTCGCCAGAGAGCGCGCCCAACAGGCTGCTGACACCATGGTCAAGTGGGCTCGGGACTGGAAGATGACCATCGCGGGATCCAAGATGCAGGTGCTCGTTCTGTCCCAGCGCTACCAGGACGCTCAGAACCTCTCCATCAAGGTGGACGGCGCTGACGTCAGAGGTGGGCAGCATCTGAAGCTCCTCGGTGTGACCTTCGACAGGCAGCTTCACTTCGGGGAACATTGCCTCAACCTTCGCAAGAAAGAAAAGCCCCGCATCGCTCAGCTACGTAGGATGGCGGGCCGCTCCTGGGGGCTTAGAGAGCCACAACTTCGCACTGTGGCTAGCGGCTACGTGCGCGGCGCCATGGAGTACGCCGCCGCTGCACGGCTGCCCGCTGCGTCGGAGTCACACGTGGAGCTCCTGATTGCGAACTCAGGGCCTGCGCCCGAGCCATCACCGGATGCCCTGTCAGCACCCTTCGTCACTCGCTGCTGGCAGAAGCGGGCCTCACGGCTATCAGGGTGCGTCGTCAGGTGCTAGCAGCAAGACTGGCAGGTTCGGCCCGAGCCCTACGGAACGAAAGGACGACCCACTCCTCGTGACGGCGGAGTCTACCGCCCCTCAGCGCCTGATCACCACCACCGGCCGGCGGGCTGTTGGTGCGAGGGCGCTGGAGAGAGCGGGGGCGTCCGACGTTCCCATTGAAGCAAGGCTGCACGTCACCATCCCCCTTTGGGTGGATAGGACTCGCGTCCACGTCCGCCTGGATGTCGGCCCGGACGCCCTGCGAGGGGTGCCGGATGCGCGCCGCCGTGCCGCCGCGGAGGAGCACCTGTCCACCCTGCCAGACCAGGCCACCTGTGTCTGGAGTGACGGCTCTGCGGAAGGAGGAGTGAGTGCCGGCGGAGGAGGGCCCTCATTGTGCTCCCCTCTGGGGATGAGCACATGGTCACCGCCTCGGCCGGGAGGCTGTGCAGCAGCACGCGCGCCGAGCTCGTCGCCATCCGAGCGCCGCTGGAGAAGCTGCTGGAGATGGGGAGCGCCCCAGCTGAGTGCCCCATCGTCCTCTGCACGGACTCCTAGGCTGCCCTGTCGACTCTTGCGAGCGGCGCCGGCGCCTAGCAGACCACGTTGGGTGCGTCGGTGTGGCACCTTCGCCTCCAAGCTGTGGCCAGGGGATAAGATACGTGCCTTCAGTGAGCAGCCTCACCCGAGCTGTCGACCGCGCCGCCTCCAGGGCCTGGCCATGCTGCTGGTCGGACAGCCTGTTCAGGCGCATCATGGGGGACCGGATGCCGACGCCGGTCCTCACCGAGAGCCGGGAAGACGCCGTCAACGTGCACCAGCTGAGGACAGGTCACTGGGGGCTCTCCAGACAGTACCTGTACCGCATCGGCCGTCTTCCTCCCGCCAATGTCAGCAGTGCGCGGACCCGGCGTGCCTTGCGGCGCGCTGCCTCGTCTGCTGCCGCGAAGGCCCGGATACACCCGAGCACGTCCTGCTCCGGTGCCCGTGCCTGGCGGGATTGCGGCTGCCCCTCATCGGCACCATTCATCCGGACCCGTTGCAGCTCCGGGACGGCGGGACCGTGGCGGCCTTGGCCCGCAACTAGCTACGTCATCGAGAGCCTCTCGGCTACGGCCGGCCGTAGGCTGGCCCGAGGGACTGCAACAACAACAACAGCTGATTGATATGGAGCTCCGTGCCGCAGCCAGAGTGGTCACAGGTCGCCCACAGTCGAACCCTGTGGCCCTCCTCATGGCGGAAGCGGGCCTACCTACGGCCCACTCTCGCCGTGGCGTCCTGGTCGCCCGCATGATTTGTTGGGCGAAATTGTTTCCCGCAGAAGACCCGCTCCGAGTCACGGTAGAGACGACAGCCCCGACACCCCCGTTCCTCGGAGTGGCGTTGGTGAGGCCTAGAGGTTCTGAACATGGCCGGCCTGACTGATACGGCGGTGGAGGAGCGGTTGGGCTCTGCCCCGCCGTGGCTGACTCGGGAGTCCGTTCGCTTCGATCTGGATGAAGGACCGGGTGGCCACTGCTCAACTCCCGACTCAGTCTGACGCACTATCGCTGAACAACACTTGACTAACCTACCGACCCGGGCCACCTGGATCTATTCAGGTGGATCCGCCACCGCAGGCACGACGCTTCGAGGCGGAGGCATCCACATCATCCTGCCGTCCGGGTAGATCCGAGAGGTGCGTGCACCAGCTGGTGCACTGTGCTCCAGCACTTGAGAGGAGCTTGTGCCCTGCGAGTTGCACTAGTTGACTTCAGACGTCTAGAGGAAGAACCAGCCACGGCCCCGGTCATCATTTGCACAGACTCCCATGCCGCCCTCTCTCTGCTCGCTTGGGGCGCCGCGGCACAGACGGCACCTCTGGGAGCGGCCATATAGGAGATGCTCACTGCCATCGCGAATCACCCACCGGAAGTCTGCCTGCAGTGGGTCCCGGCTCACTGCGGCCTGCCGGGAAATGAGAGGGTGGACACAGTGGCGACAGAGGCCTCTGGCCTGCCCCAAAACACCGTCCAAGTGCACGCCCGTACTGTTGGACACACTGCCAGAAAGGCTTGGGTCCTACCACAAGATGACGACGGAGTCGACCCCAACACCTGTGAGAACAGTTTCTAGGTCGGCGAAACAACATTGGTCTAATTACTAGCACCACAGTAACATGTGGGACCACGCGCTGTCATCCATCGGTCGGTACAACCGTGACACCGCGGTCACGGTGTGCCAGCTCCAAACCGGGCGCTGGACAGGCTTGGAGCAGCGCCTTGACCGGATGGGACACCGACCGACACCTACCTGCGCCCACTGCTGCAACGAGGCCTACTTCGTGGCCATCTGCCTGATGTGTAGCACTCAGTGAAGAAGTGGGCACTCAGACGCACGTGCCGCTGCGCTACCCGTGCCTGCGCGGGATATTTCTTCTGGGAAAACATCTACGGGTGCCAAACTCAGCATGATATGAAGATGCTAAAATGATAAGGTATTCCACTGAGAAGAGCCATCTTATTGTCGGATCAGATACAGCATCTATGAGGCGTCAACAAATTTCGCTGGGTGTTTTCCCAAAACAATCATTTCAAATGCAACCAGTTGTTTTCCGGGCTCGTTTTGTCTTCCGCGCGTTTCTTTTTTGTTCTCTTCTGTTTGCAGCTTTTTGTTTTTTGTTCTGTTCGTTGGTCTGATTCGATTAGTGTCTTATTCTTGATCTCGCCGAACACTTCTTCGTCCTGCTTACTTGCTGAAATATGTCTTCTCCTTGTTTTCGTTTTGTTTTGTTTTGTATTTGTATATGCTTCGGTTTTTCCTCCTTATTTTCGCTTAGTAATGGTTTCGTTAGACTAAACAACTCAACATATGTGGGTCCGCTACTTATCTACTGTACTTATCTATTAATAATTTAACTACGTTGATTTGTATTTGTTCCTGTCTGTATTGTTTGCGCTCAACTTTCACTGCTTGCAAGTGTGTTTTGGCATTATGTTTTTCTCCTCAGTTCGTTTGTTCTGTTTCGTTTGTTTTTGTATCGGCTTTTCTCGTTTTCGTAATCTAACTACGTGCTCGCCTGCTTCCTTTGTTCGATGCTGTATACCTATGTCTTCCTTTTGTTGCTCCTTATTGCTTTGCTCTGCTCATGTCATCTTTGCTGTTCTGTTCCCTTACTTCTGTTCCCTATCATTATGTAAAAATGAAATAAAAAAGATGATGAAAATAAAAAATGCTTTAGCTCACAAATGAGCATGTGAAGTCCTCGGTATAATTCAGTTGACTCCAGCACACTTCTGCCCCGTGTTGTGCACTGCATCAAGAGACGTTTGGTGATGCCACTTTACTACACATGATAATTTTGCGTATTCCACCCGAATGACAATACACGGAATTGTTATTGCAGTGTGTCTTACGTCTATGGTTTGCAGCTCAAACGCGTGGAAATATGTGAGTAACATGCAATGAACAGCACGAAACTATTTTACGAACATTTTTGACATTGAGAGCTAGCAAAGAACGTGCGAATCGTGCTGATGCAATATAAAGACTAGGTCAGCCGCCTGTCCTTGACACGGTAGAAGGCAGTGGCCTCCCCATTCCGCAAGACAAAAGCTGAATACATCCATCCTTAGATTATTTACGTATTATGCGTATTTCGATAGCTTTCCACCGTTTGATACGTGCTCTGAGTTCTGGTTCTGTACAGAAACTGTCTTCGTCTTCGCCAAAAAGTCAATTTTCCCTCGCTAGACACTGGACAAAATGAACTTCACCCAAGGCACCAGTCATTCACTGCTGGGACCGATGGGCAGGCCAGTGGTCCATCAATGGGTATTACAGCAGAGTGGGATAAACGACCACCCTCCCCATGGCGAAGACTTAGCGTGATTAAAGCCGTTTAACTTTTAGAATGGAAATCGGAACAGTTTAACAACGGACTGAGTACAGGGCAGCTTTATCTCACCCGCAAGAAGAACAATTGATCCACTGGTAGTCTCGGTGTCCTGTGGCGATGACCTTTGTTGGAGCCAGTGGGGATATAAAGAGCCACGATGTAGCACTGGTCGTTTCGCATAAATGGCAAAATGATGTGAACCATAAGCAAGAACAAGTTGGGCCTTACGCCCACCTTCACCATGTCCTCGCTACACACCGACCATTTTCACCTGAACCGGAAATTCAGCGGTTGAAACACCC
>JAOTON010000930.1:0-50000 GCA_034440635.1 Lepas anatifera
AAAAAGTGTAGTGTACCAGGTGCCGTGCGGGTCGTGTACGAAGTCGTACATAGGTAAAACAGGACGGGGTCTAAAAACAAGATTAAAAGAACATAGAAGAGACCTTCGAAACAACTCAGAATTCAGTGCATTTGTCATACATTCCATGAAAACAAATCATCTACCAAACTGGGATAGAGCTAAAATAATAGCAGTTTGTAAAAACAAAGATAATAGGGAAAGCTACAGAAGCAGCACATATAGCTAAAAATGATACTTTTAATCTTAGGCCAGGCTTCATGAAATGGGCAAAATCTGCGGCTTTATTAGGAGTTGGTTAAGCAAAGAGAGAGAAAAAAGTTTTATATAATAATAACAAAAACAATAATGATGATAAAATAAAAATATAACATTATTTAACCCTCTCGCCCCACCGGAAGGGGCCATCGATGGCCCCCCTAAGGTTTTTCCAAGATAGCAGAAAAACGACGAGGCGCAGCACCGCGGTTGAGGGCTCTACCTCTCACTGCATCATTTTCCCATCATCCCTGAAATTTTTTACCCCGGGTCACCCAAGGTCAGGTCACCAGACGAGGTCAACCAAGGTCACCTCACTTCACCTTTAGAGCTCTGTAGGAGCTACATTTCAAAGTCGATCGATTTGAAACTTCCTACACTTCATGACCCCTCCAGGGTCTACAAGGTGTATATCCGGGATTTTTTCGATTTCGTGCCCTGAGGTCAGGTCACGAGGCGACCTCTCCCATTGGAAAAGCATTTTCATGATATAAAAGCCACAAAAATGATTGCAAATACTCAGACTGCTCAGAACAACGTTTTTGGACACCCTTTCACGGATCCCAGAGGTCATATTTGCCCTTTGACTTTTCCAAGGTCATCCAAGGTCACCAGAGGTCCAAAAACAGTATTTTGACAATAACTTTTGACCTAATTGAGCTAGAGCGGTGAAACAAACACCATCGTGTTTGTCTTGCCACTGGCTTTCATTTGATATACGGCAAGGTCACTTTTTGACCTTTCGTGACCTCAGGTCATATTAGGTCACGAGGTGACCTCTGGCGGTCAAACCACTGGCGGGAGGTCTTTACGTTCCACATAGCGGAAAAAGTACTGGCAATTTGCTATCAAATGTACTTTACCAGGCCTCAATAGCTCTAATGACATAAGAGTTATGCCCAGTTTGCTTAATCATTGCATATTTGAGTGAAAATAGCCGATCTTGACCTAATTTGACCTCTGGAGGTCAAACCATTGACCTGAGCACTAAAACATGCAAAGTAATTTCTTACTGAATTCACGCGAGCTTTCTATTGCACTTTGCAGATTTGCGCTAACGCCCATATTTTCGGAGTTAGAGGGGGGGCCATCGATGCCCCCCCGGTGGGGCGAAGGTGGCGCCGGACCCCCGGTGGGACGCGGGTTAAAACAAGTGATAAGGCTAGATTGTCTCATATCGAAGCTGCTTGTATACATTTTAGAATAATCCAAGAAGCATTATTGGAAAATCCTCAAAAACGGTGCCTTTATATTTCTATCGCACGATAATTTTGCACAAAAATCCAAACGATGAAACTGCTGAATGTCTTGATGACGGGTTCCTTATCCCTCCTACCATAGATGCTGAAGAAGACAATTTTTGTCAAAACGCGTTCATCTGCCTGCTGTGTTGGTATCAGAGCTCATCTTGCTGTTGTGTGTTCTTGTATTCTTTACTTTTTGCCGCCTACTCCACCGCCACCGCCACCACCCCAACCTCCACCTCCGCCGCCTTCTCCGCCTCCGGATTGCGCCAGGAAGACAATAGTCAGTCGATGATAATAGCATAATTTCTATTCAGGATGTATGCAGGAACAATTTCCACCCTACAAAGGGAAGAAAGGTGTCTTGCATCGGTAAAACATTGCAGATACGTTTTTTCTTTGCACGGCCTTTTAAGTAAGAACTTGCGAGTCAACGGTAGGACCTAGGAGAAACGCCGATATCAGTGCTAGAGTCGCTGCATGAACCACTAAGAACACTGAAAATGAAACATCGTTGGTGTAAACTTAGAATATTGCCAAAATAAATTTCGGGGATAAGGGAGATCTACAAGAAAATGAGGGGGTCCGTGTTATTTTGCACCTTCCACCGGGCAATTTGTTTGGAATGCGCCAGCTGCTACTGCCCGAAACGTAAGCTTTGGCAGATTATGAGAACATACACACGACCTGAAAAGTGACCTGACCAAAAAACGTTATATAAAACCATCGGTAAAGATCAGGATGCGCCTTCTAACGCCGCCCTTCTTTTCTGGGTAGCTAGCATGGCTCCGGTTATCGTAGGGGTTGGGTACCCGCCCCCTGTAACTGTGAAGTTGGCGCGACCCTGCTACCGACGCGTGTTAAGCTAATGTCATACAAAATCATTAAACTTTTTCCTTTCTGTTCCAAAGTTTTGCTACGTGATGTTCATAGTTCTTGCTGCTGCAACATGGGGATTTTCCCGGGCATACCTGAATTTCCAGGTAGTCACGTGCTGGCACGAGGGATGCTCCGCCCCCCCAGCCTTGCACGCACCAAGCATGAAGTATATAAGCTGGCCCTTGCAAACGGTCGGTACAGTTTCAAGATGCGTATTCCTCTGTTGGCGATCTTCCTGCTGGTTTTGGCTGCACTGGCCAACGCCTCACGTAAGTATTATAATTGTACAAATTTTAGTATGGGATTCCTTAGTCTGGTCTAACCAAAAAATTGACGTTTTTATTGCGATCCCAATCAAGTTTGGTAACCAGAGGGTAGGTGTTACCAAAGGCTTACCGTAGCGCTCTCTCATTCCTGAATCCCTTTGTGGTAATATTCTAAATATACACAAATTGTTCTTAGTTTTTAAAGTTCCTTGTCGCTCATATCGCTATCTTATTATCACTATTGGCATTTATCTGATATCGTACCATTTAATCGCAATTCCCCACCAAATTCGCCGTTCAAAGGACATAAATGTATCCCCATTGTATTAGCGATGAAAGATACCTGCATTTCCTTTGCACGGCAACAAAATTTGTCGCACATACATCCTGACTAGACATTATGCTCGTATCATCAACTGAACATTCTCTTCTCAGCGCAACCCGGAGGCGGAGGAGGCGGCGGAGGTGGAGGTCGGGGCGGTGGCGGAGGAGGCGGCGGAGGTGGAGGTCGGGGTGGTGGCGGTGGCGGTGGAGGAGGAGGCAAGAAGTAAAGGAAACAAGAAGACACAACAGCAAGATGAACTCTGGTGACGACACCCGGCCAAATAACGGATTGACAGCAATGGAACCGGCATGCACCCTCCATAACTGAGCAAGACTGCAAACGAAGACGACCGCTAACATCATGAAAAGTACTTATGTGATATAACCCGTCCAATGTCCATAGGAACGCTCTTTCGATGGTTTTTAATCGATTGGAAGTTGACTATTATCGTTTGTTGTTAAAATACAAGTTTGGTGCTAACGTGCTTTCTGGTACATTGTTGATCTATGATTTTAAAATGTGGGCAACAGGCTGTTGAAAAATCATAAAAACAGCAAATGGTCTTTGTTATATCAAGGAATGGGAAGGGGGTGGGGTACAAACGCTCACCCGTGGCGTAGGACCTCAAATGTAGCAAATTCTATCTTGTTCCTAGATCAGCCCGAATATATGTTGTAAATTTAATCACCGTGGGATGCATCATTTCTCAAGAAAAGCGCGGGGGTGAAATATGTTCACCCCTTTCTCGTGCACCTGTGCCTAAGGGTTTTTCTTAGGATGAAACTCACATTTATTCTTATTACACAGCAATGCCTCGACACACCAAGCTTGGATTTATTCAGATCAGCAAAACCGAGTTATTGCGTAATAAGTAACGGAAATAGCTCTCGCTCCCGCTCTCCCTCCTCTCTCTCTCTCTCTCTCTCTCTCTCTCTCTCTCTAACCTATCATTTATAAACAGACTGGTCACACTTAATCGATAGTGTTGGTGTTCATTTCCATGCAGATTAGCTCATAAGGATTCAAGTTAGCAATTTCCAGAATCTAGCAGATCAATAAACGAGCTGATAACATCTACTAGAAAACGTCAAGTATATGTTATATATCAAGGTCAACCCGCGTGAAGTTCAAGGTCAAAGGTCACAGGTCAAGGACCTTGATCTCAGTATACCGGTCAGATGAAATTATTCAGTATGACGTATATTATGCTATGACTCCATAGTTAAGGCTACTCAAGGTCAAGGTCAAGGACACAGGTCCAAATCAAAGGCCTGTGTAAGGTCAAATCCTCATGTCCCGCCTAAAGGCTGTTTTAGTGCCAGTTATATTATACATTATTGGGAATGTCATATCATTGACCTTGAATGAACATAAGCTTTGACCTTACTCTAGGTCAGGTCAAGATTATATTGGGTCAAAACGTAAATCATTAGAAGCGCAGGAATGAGGAGGTGCAAAAGTCAGAATAAATGCTCTATCTTCATTCCCACCGAAGTTATTGAGTTTAAACCATTTTACCTATGTATTTCTACTGGAGAAGCCATGGCTCGTACCTGAACTTAGGTCACCGATATAAAAAATCCCGGATGGTCGATAGATAAACCTAATCTTTATTGCACCACCTTAAACTTTTTTGAAAGAGAGGTATCTTGACGTTCACTGTTGATTTGACCTAAAATTAGCTTGACCCAAAATTTTGACACACGTTGTCAACCAATCAGAGAAAAGGAATGTCAAATACGACGACGCTGCGTGTATCAGTTTGCAGGTCATTTCTTAAAACCTGACGGGGTGGGTACCTGATCTCGGCAATGTGCGTGTTAAGAGGTCAAGGGTGAGCTTATTTTCACCATTTTTTCCCCAATATGTCATGAAGGTAAAACTACCTAAAATCTTTCTTAAAACTGGGTGACTTGCTTTTGTACGTTCAAGTACAGTCCTTTATTCTTACGGCTGTAGGTAAATGATGGTAAACAAAAACAAAGTTTTCATAGACTTAATTGACCCCAGTTTTACCAGCGCAATCTTTCTCCAAGTGTATCACTGCAGTTTCCCAAAAAAGCATGCCTACCTTGCGTTATTTGATTGGTTGTGCACAGCTTTCTGCTGCCAGGCAATGCCAGCACTTGGTAATACATTCACCGAATTATATGGACGGATCTTGATGCAAAGAAACAATTTGAGGTTTGGATTTTCACAAAAGCAATTGATACTTCTTTCCGCAAGTACGGGGAGGGTGGATGTGATGTGTGTTGCGGCCAATGGCGCATTTCGGCCCAATGTTTTCGATCCACAAGCAGTTGCATGCTGGTTCACTCGTTGGCATGTTATTTTCACCGAGTGGGCGAGGCTGGAGGCTTACGGCCAATCAGAAAACTGCAACCATATGGAAGGTATTTCTTCAGGGTTTGAAATAAGGCGATGAGCCCCTTTACTTTCAACTTTAATGCTGACGGAAATTCTATACCGAGAGCTTTGGGTAAAATTAATCGTGCAAATAATGATTTCCCAACGCGCTCTAAAAAACTGCTATCTCAGTTCAAAACTCATTATAAAAGTGGGACACTCCATTTAAAACCTATTCTTTTGCATGTAAAAGTGTACATGTAGAGCTAAACCTTCTTTCAACATTTCACTGTCCTTTGAGTGGACCAAAATATATGATGGCCCCTTCCGGCGTATTGGGGGGGATGGCTGAAATGCTCCCCTGGGTCCGCCAGGGAGGTGCAGGGAGGACTATGCTTATAAGATAATATGTTCTTCCGCCTATCTAATTGAATTTGAGATGATAATTTGGGTAGGTTTTGTAATCGTTCATTTGGTCCTACATTTACAATGCAAATTTTTCTTGAACATAGGACAGTTTGTCAGCGTTTATGTTATTATCAGCTTAACTGAACGGATGAAATAGATATTTTAGAAAGTTTCAATATGACGATGTTTTAACATTAGTTATGGCGACAATCTGGGAAAGCTGGATTTTGATGGGCTACCCCGAGTTTGCTTTTTAAACCCCTGCCTGGCGGCTCCTCTGCCCCAACTCTCTGGTTGTGGTTTCTGGGGGTAGTGCCCTTTCTCTCCCCCGCCATAATTTTTTTGCACCAGACTACGTGGTAGGTCATATTCTCAGACGGCAAAGTGAGAATCCTTGACATCACTGGCGGCGGAACTGGCGGGGGGGACACCGGGGCACGGTGCGCCCCTTAAAGCAGAAATTTTAACACTAACCCTATGGCGTTGACTGGAAAAAAATGGGGTGTAAAGTCCATGGTGCCCCCCTTAAATTCGGGCGTTCCGCCGCCATTGCTTGACATGGTCAGTTGCATTGTGCAGTTGTTGACTGTGGGTTCTAACATGATATCTATTGTCAATATGCATTTATTTTGAGGGCAAATGGCATTCTCAGATTCATGATCTCATTGGAGAGGGTAAGCCTTTAAGACACGACGGATATGCCATTTAAGTCAGGGCCATGAGTAGTATTTGCTCCCTAGTTTTGAAGTGAATTTCAGAGTTGAAATTTATACTTGCGTTGTGCCCTTAGTTCAAATTGCTGACCACCAAGTTTGTTGCATTCGTTGCGTATGTGATCTCCGGAAGCGCTCCCTGGCTGCTTGTTTTCTGTGTCTCCTATATGCAGTGGCGAAGACAAGAGGGGGGGGGCTAGGGTGCTCGAGCCCCCTCCTCCAAAATGTCATTGTGTGTGTAGTTAATGCATATCCGAATGCTGCTCCGAGGCAATGCCGGGTGAGGCTCGACCCCCCTCCCGAAATGTTGCCCTGGCTCCGTCACTGCCAATGCGTGTGGGTATGTACCTAAGCCGAGTGTACCATCGGCTGCCGAGCCCTGTGCCTCCGGAGCCCACGGGATCCACGGCTGAAGGTGTCTTCTGGCAGCTCCGTTGTATAGGCCACGGTGGAATTGATGGTGGGTCTGGGCTAAACGGGCAAAAGACGCTGAAAATTTGAGACAGAGTTCCCCTGTTTCCACCCCTGTGAAAAAGGTTAGCATTGCAGATAATATAACATATAATATAATGTATAATATAATATATAATATAATATATATTATATATATATATATATATTATAATATAAAGTAATATATTATATTATATATTATAATATAAGATAATATAATATATATATTGACGTGCCACTGGCGCATACTCTTTCATGTACAGTGTACACCATTCTTGAGCTTCATGCAGTTCGGCACCGTTTAAATTTCATGTTTAGTGAGAGGAGCATCTTGCTGATGTGGTTTTCACGTTTCGCGCTTCAAAGTTTGGGCATCTGGACTCAACTTTTGATTTGGTCTTTCTTCAGGTCTTGTTCGCCCCATTGTTCAT
The DNA here is from genome assembly GCA_034440635.1 of Lepas anatifera. Lineage (NCBI taxonomy): Eukaryota > Metazoa > Arthropoda > Thecostraca > Lepadidae > Lepas > Lepas anatifera. The sequence goes on from JAOTON010000930.1 coordinate 7,342, forward strand.
CACTTCCCCTCGAATTCGTCCGCAGACTTGCAAAGTTTCAAACTGGCAACAGACGGACGGACGCTACCATGCTTCCGGCAGCTCCATGCTACCCAGCTCTCTCAGCAAAAAAGGAAACAACAACAACAACAACAACAGAACACTTCCGCAGAAACTTTTCAGCGGAAGAGATCCGGACAGTTAGTTGGGTTTGTTTTGAGGCTTTCCCAGACAGCCTGATACGCCTAAAAACAAGGCTGTTCAGTGGGTGGTGTGCTGAGGTCCAGCGGGGAAAAAAGAAGCGATGCTGTGACAGCGCTCCACTGCGTCGTCTTTGGGTACCCACGGGAAGCCTAAAGGAGGCGTTTGATATTGGCCGGATCTTGCAATCATGATGTTCAACTCGTAAAATCTTGCCAGACTTTGTGTGATGATGCAACGGGCCAGAAAAAACCTGGGTATAGGGTTGTTAGCAACAAGCCTTCCCGCCAAATTTTACCTCCAAAGCCACAGGCAAGTAAAGGGGAGGGGGTAAGGGCGCACCCACAACGTAGGTCATAAGGTCACAGCCGATCAAACGTCAGGTCGCTCACTTAGAATGTATTATAAAATACATGCTCGCAGTCATCTGGAGCAATTGATCATTTTAACTAAGAAAAACAGACTCAAAAACAGTGGCAGTAGCACTTCCATATACATTTTACGATAATATAACACAAATGAAATCTCACACATATTTCCTATTCGAGACATTCGCTGGTCGGTTCAACTTCTTCGACGAACACAAATTACATCTTCCAAGTAGGAAGCGGTCTATAGCCTACACAGTGACTAGAAACAGAGTAAAATAATGCCTTTACTACGGTCAAGCTACGTCAAATCTTTGCGCAGACCTGGGATTATTGCGGTGAAGTCAGCCACGATCATATACTGCGGGGACTCCTATACACTGCTATATGATTCATTCTTCTGGATGTGAATAACTTTTTACTAAAACTCGGGAGATGGCCAGACATTCGTGCAAGAGCTCCCTTCCTCCACGAGGAACCTCGAGTAAGATGTGCAGCAAACGACAAATGAAATTGTCATATAACTACTCACGCTTAAACGGATACCAGAATCAAGAAATGTGTATCCGTCAACATTGAATCCGAAATATATGTTTTTGAATGCACACATGGTAAAACCATATTGTTGAAAACACGGGTAGGTAACATTAGGAAAGTGGGATGTTATATATGTATATGATCAGACATATCCGCAGTTTTCACGGAAAATAAGATAGCTGTTACTTAATGGCTGCTTTAGTGGAGAGCGTATCAACACGTATCAGCACTACCGTAATCCATTCTAGCGTTGATGTGATTGTGGTGGCCGGGAAACGTAGGGACTGCAGAATTGTTGGATATGTAGACATGCACAAATTACCACTATTAGACTCTCCTGAGTAGCTCGCTGCTCGCAGCAATGGCGGAGGTAAACTATTTAGTGGGGATGGGCCTCTTTCTTTCCGGTCCACGCCACATGGTGAGTGGAAAATTTAATATTTCATGTGGGGGGGGGTATTGTACCCAGCTCCCCCATTCCACTGCATTATACTGCCCACAGAACCCACTGTTGCTTGCACTTGATCATTGTATACAAAAGCTTTCAGCACTAGTTTTACGCACATACAAGTGTTCGAGAGTCATCAGTCTTAACAACTCCTGGTAAAATAAGAATGAGATAAATGTGAAAACACTGACAAAATAGTTTTTGAAGGGGTATCATGGTCATCGATTCGATAAAAAACAAGCACTCTGCAAATCACGTGAGCCGGAAGACTACTTGGAATTATCAGTAGGTTTCACGTCACCAAGTCACCGTTTTTTCATATATCACAGTTTTCCAGGATTTCCGATGGAGGGGGCACTCCAGTCAGGGGAGCCATGAGGATTTGGAGGGTCCAAATTGGGACAGGGGGCGCTAATTACTCAGATTTAACCTGTTAAAGGAGCACCAAATTTCATAGCGGTGGCGTCAATACTTGAACTGGGGGTGGGATGGGAACCGACGTTTTGAAGGGGCGCGGGGTGGTTTCAAAGGGCGCCCGGGCGCTGGGTGGGTTGATCAGGGTGTACCTTCTTCTTTTCACCTTGCCTTACCAATGCCTGGTGGCCTGGAATGTCTTCGTAAGTCATGTCATGCAACAATAAAGACACACATCAACGAAAAAACAAAACTCCAGCGTGGATACCTTTGGAAAACAGAGCACCCAGTTGAAGCAATGCACTTTGGAAACACTATTTATATGACAGGACGAAGTCCTCAATGCAAAGTTGCTGTCACTGCTCGCATTTCACTCGTCTTCACTTGGCAAGCGAAATTTGGCTTAGCCAATCAGTGATATCAAACGACCAATCACGGCTGTGACGTTAACCGACCAATGAGAGGTAATCACTGACGTCACCAATCAAATCAGGACGATGCACTCATCAAGTTCTCAACTCATAAAAAGCACCAGCGTGTTGAGGTCCCGATGGACTCACTGTTCTAGAACTTGGCATCGCTACTAGCCCAGGGTATTGCTGCTGATGGCTCCTCTGAGGTGAGGTAGTTGACGAACCTACAGGAGAATACAGAAAGTTAGTTGGAAGGTGATGATGAATCTGTCAAAACAAGGTAATGACACACTATTAATCAAAACGCACCACATCAAGAACTCAATTTCCACCCGTCTGTAGACATTACATAGACTCTAAAATCCTATGAACTATCCCGTTGGGGATGAGGTGGCTTAGTGGATAGCACCCTTGTCTTCTAAGCCACCGGTCCCGGGTTCAAGTCCCGGCGGAGCCTCTGAATAAGTCGATCTGATCCCCAAAATCCCTTCCAACAGGGTGAGTTGGCGACGCCGTATGACCCTGGCAGTTGGTGCGTCATTAAACCCCAACAATTATTGAACTATCCCGTTATGTCGTGATCACCAAAATACTACATTCGTATTCCAGTTTCTAAACAATTGGAGTTATGGGGTACTCCAGAACACCAAATTACCCCTTGCGAAGGGATCCCGCTCCTTCACGTAGAGAACTCACAAGCTAACTGGTGATCTCTTCAACCACTACCAGCCAAAGCTTACAAAGTAAAAGAACAATTATTTGGCCTTGGGGCAAGATTAACTAGGACTCTCAATTACCGACCAATAATGAGGCTTAAAAGTCATTCAATTAAGTTGCGATGATTGGTGTGTACCGAAAACACATATACACTGAACACATGTATATAATCAGGAAGATGGCAGCACCATCGTGTCTCGTCCGCTCTGAAAGCAGGGTGGGATCCAGGCCGACAGCTTGGGGAACGGGCCCAAAATCGCGGAAAACAAGTGTTTTCAAAGAATATCGGCCAAAATGGGGGGATTTGGGCGGAGCAGTAATTGTCTGGTCCCCCTTCTGGAAGAAAATTGTCTGAAAGTGACCGACTCTTTTATCCGGACTCCAGTGCGTCCGACAGGCCGACATGTTCGGCTTCGAGTCCCTGCTCTACATCCATTCAATGGGCCACGAGGCAGAATTCTGGCGGGACGCACGTGAGCTGCAGTAGGACGAGGCGCTGCTGTGTGGATTTTCGCGCGAGCTGCTGGAGCCATGGGACTGCTGGGAGCTGCGGAAGGCTGGGGAAGCTCTATTGACGTCCAGAGCTGGCGCCGGACCCCTGCTTCGGGGCAGGGGGCAGAAGGGGCTCTGCGTACTGATTCTCAGGCTGCGGTCCTGCGTGAAGGAAAGGTCGGTCACCGTACAGAAACAATCAGGGAGATGGAGCTATTCAGTCGGAAAGCAGCGATGATTGAGCAGCGGAGGCAACAATAAAAATATCCCCAAATTTGGGCAAATTGTTGTGAATATCTAGGAGAATCGCAAGCTTTACAACAATAAGTTACAGCAAACCTAAACTGGGTGACTATATATATATATATATATATATATATATATATATATATATATATAAGTTACAGCAAACCTAAACTGGGTGACTATATATATATATATATATATATATATATTACTCTCGGAGCGGTCGTTTCCCAAAAATTGTCTCTGCTCTTAAGGCACTCTCAAACACTGCCAGTTTTGACACCTACGGATCAATGTAGGCTACTTGTCCATAGTCGTCCCTCGTTTTAAAGCAGAATGACGTAAAATAGACGTCAAATTACATATAGTAAAACTATAAAACTAATACAATAATTTTTCTAGCCACAATTGAAAAAAAGCCGAAGCGAAAACTATTTTAACGGGCTATCTAAGCTCCAAAGCGAAACAAAAAAGGCACATATCAATTTAAAACCTTCTAAGCAATCCAACCAGTTGATTTACAGTTCACGCCTCTCTCAAAGCAAACCTGTCCAAACACTAGGAGCTAACACGGTAGGAATGGAACATATGCCTCTCACCTGCTTTTACTACTCCACTGCCAGATCCACTCAAAATATTGTATGCGAAATCCCGACTTGGAGATGTGGAGTTCGCAGGACTGTCAGCAGATGTCAGGTCCGGCGTGTAGCTCAGCTGTTTCTTGCTGCTGCCATGATACTTGACCTCGTAACCTTCCGGACATAATCAGTGTTAAAAACTAATTTTGACGGGGATAGGAGAAGGGAGGGGGCTGTCGACAAGGTGCCTCTCCTCCAGAACCATCACATTTTGCCGTTTTGTAGACAAAAACAACATTTTCCTCGAATTTGTTTACTATTGCCCAATCCTCGTTACATCACTCGTTGATACCGGCCCCTATGTACAAAAATAGGCACGCTAGTAAACAGTTACAGCCTGAGACCTCAGAAAGAACGGTTGTTTCAATTACGGCCGACAAAATATTGCGTAAAAAACCCTACATGTAATATAAAATATGAGTAAGTTAATAAGGTGTATACTGGCCTGTCTCCTCGAATTCGAGGTCTGGGTACACTATGATTGAGAATTCGTGATTTTACCTACCTGATTCTGATGAAGGGATGTGCCTGAATATATAATATCCGTGTAACTTACATTCATGATTCGAAAAGACAGGCTTCTACACACCTCAACACGTTATAATCATGCTCATCGCCTCAGCACTCCAAAACCTATCAACGTTCAAAACATGAATCACACAAAAACGACTCCCTTATTTTCCATATCCCATCCGATACAAATATGATCACAGCCCGATATTTATATCGAACATGTGTCTGAATTTCCGTTTAGTGAGCTCAGGGGAGCAGGATTGTGTCATAAGTACAGATAAAGCGTGCAGGATCAAGGGCGCCAGCACGGAATCTTTACAGGGGACGGACCCGGGCTGGTGCTGACCGGGGAGGGGAATTTTGAGCGTATTCGGAACCTGACAGCATTAATGAAGATGGACCCAAAATCTGGAAGGACGTCCCCCCTGGTTGGCCAACAGGAGGGGACATGCCCCCCCCCCCGACTCCCCCCACTTTCGGCACCCATGAGCAGGATGTTAAACAGCGAATGGAAGGAATTTTAAAGTTGCTTCAACTTGTACTAGAATGTTTGTCCTGAAGCACGAATAGTAATCGCTTGGGAAGCACACTGCTCACCCAGGCAGGGGCAGGTATATTTCTGCAACATGGTAGCTTTACGAGGCACACATATTTGTCATAGAATGGAACTCCCCTCCCCTCTCTCTCTCTCTTCCATCTAACCTCTATCCGTGAGGCCGTAAGCGCTCTGTCTCCGGCCCTTTCGCCGGTACAGCTTGAGAGCCAGCAGCGCCACCATAGGAAAGACCAGAAGGGCCAGCGCCAAGCTGACGTATAGCGTGACGTCAGAAGGGCCCACAGCGCGCGCCGCTGAAAAAGGCAGCTGGTTATTGACCGAGTTAGGTAATTGAAGTAGGTACAATGTAACTTAGCACTTGAAGCCGATACACTATGTAGAACAGGGACTGAGCACCAAAAACGTCGACGCGTCTAACCAACGGCTGTTCGGGTCAAATGCCGGTCACCTTCAGAGCTCAGTAAATGCTGTGGTGCCGTCGTCCTCATGCCTTTAGATGTGAATACGGCACACAGGCAGCTGGGTAGTGGAATAAAACCAACATTCATTAGAAACACCACTTTGGAGCTCACAGGCAATTCTATGCATGTATATAGGTCTAGACCTATCATATAAAAATTTTAGCCTTTTGTGGATATCTGAAGTCTAGGGTTTGGTTATCAGGTCTATATTTTCTGACTGATTTATCACCGGACTCTAGAATGAATATAGACCAGCAGTGCTTTTAATCGAATTTAAGGTGCCGGAATTGCAAGAATTTTCTAGAACATCTTGCTAAAAAAGTCGACAGCAGGGCAAAACTCAACTTGCATAATTATTTTAAGAAAACGCGAGTGCGTTCACGTTTTTCTTTCTAAACTCCGACGTACCAGCTAGGCCCAGATGTGCCTGCTCCTTGCCCTAGTATACACTTGCTTGCCAGGACCCTATCACATTTGGCACTGAAATATTCAATGACACTTCAATGTTGACCAGTCCACCATAGACATTTAACTGAGGATACCGGTGTGAAAGCGGCATATTTCGACATGGTTCATCTTTATATATATATATATATATATATATATATATATATATATATATATATATATATATATATATATATATATATGCGTCACCAAAAATTAGGGGCATACAATAAAGCACCTTAAAAAAAGAGGCTCAACATTGCCAGCAGCCGCGACAACCGACAGCACTTCCGAGTCAGTTACTAGTAGCTAGATAGAGTGGGTTTCTATTGGAAACATATGTTCAAACGCATTCCTGAACCGTTGAGTGGATGGAAAGAGTTGCCAGATAAGGTGACAAATTTCGGAACAGGACTTGGATTCGGGCCGGATATTGTCCCTCATTTTGGTTTGCCAATTGACTTTTCTCCAACTGGGGGTAGTCTGAAGGAACTTGTTTCACATTATTTTGCTAAAGATATTCACATAATAATGATCCTTGTTGAACCTTAGGAATTAAACTGGTTGTTTGGTAAAGCCAACAAACATGGTGTAGCAAACTTTGGGATAGTGGTTGGCTTTAGATGGAGCATATTTATTTTCATACTGTTTGTTCGATATTACGAGTATCCAAGGAAACGAAACAAAAATCGTCTCGGATTGCAACTGAATGTTCTTTGGCATGACCTACTGTATTGTTTCACCGTTCTCTGGCCTCTCACGATAGTTAAGGATAGGCCACCAACCTCCAGCTTCTGACGTCTGGCTCAGCAAAACGGCACGTGCCTCTGAAAGAAAATCACTCCATTAGACGAGACATCGTCATTATGATCATCACTATTATGATCACCCTCATCATCATCATCATCCTCATCATCATATCATCATTATTATCATTATCACCACCATCATCATCATCATCATCATCATCATCATCATCATCATCATCATCATCACCATCATCATCACCGCCATCATCATCATCATAATCACCACCGAAATCATCATCATCATCGTCATCATCATAATCATCATCACTTTCCTCCTGGTTGGGATTTTAGGACGTGTCGACCTCAAAAACCATTGCGTGGGTTCGCATTAAGGACTATATTTGAACATTTCACTTGCTTGTTTTTCGCTGATCATGTTTAAAAAGTTCCTCAACACGATTATTAGCAAGTTGTTGCTTCCTATTATTGTAAGAGGGAAGAGGTAAATGATACATTCAAAAGTTTCTGCCTTAGGGAAGGTAGGAAGCTACCCTTCAGGGGGCGGCGGGGGGCAGTGGCGGACGCAGGGGGGCATTCCGGTCACCCCCAAAGCGCTGGAGGGGGCAAACTATCTTTTGGCGCCCCCAAACGCCGGATAAATTTTTGAAAAAGATATTTACACTAGGTCTGTCGAGCAAAAAATATTCGCTCCCACCCCCCCTGCCCCAGGAGAGCGATCATGTACTTGGAGAGGTAGCTTATACTAAGTCTGTCGAGCACCAAAAACCGGATGGGTTTGGCCCCCCAAAACTCGGTTCTGCGTCCGCCCCTGGCGGGGGGCTATTGACCTTTCAGAGGGCGCCGAGAATCGATCAGAGGGGGGCGGCAGATGCCCCGTTTGTCCCCTGGATCCGTCTATGGATGCAACCAGATGGTAAACACTTAAACTAACTTCCAATTTCGAAGGACTCATTTTATGTTTTGTTTTGCTTTTGCTCCCATGATCTGGAACTGAATAGCCCAAGAACCGATAAGTCATTCATATCAAGAGGAATGACATCATCTGGGAAGCAGTTCTTCTCCAGAACAGGGACCCGATTTAGGGGAGCTAGTTGCGTGCTAGTGAATGATTGAAAACATGCAGAAAACACAGCAATAACCCCAACGATTTCCCAAATACATGAGCAGCTTCAGTTCGCCCTAATGACGTACCGAGAACAGGAACGGATTTATCAATTCATGTAACTGGAATCTGCGTTTGGGACTCGGCAAAAGTGGGGTCCGCAAAATTTTACGTTTGACTGAAATCAGACCAAAACGTTTGACTGATAAACCAATACGGTGTAATAAGTAATGATACCAATACAAACCAGTACGCTTGACTGAACTCAGATACAAAATCTGCACGGAACAGAGATAAAAAAGCGCATCAATGAGATAAAACCCAATCTGATGTTTGCTTGCAAAATCTACACAAAACACATAAACAGCAAGCTCATCAGTGAGGTCGTCCCAATTTTACGCTCAGTTACAAAACGTGCAGAAAACCCATATGGCAACAAGCCCATCAGTGAAGTCGTGCCAATTTTACGTTCAGTTACAAAACGTGCAGAAAACACATATGGCAACGAGCCCATCAGTGAAGTCGACCCACCGTGACAGTCGGTTCGCGAACAGTTGCGGTGCTCTCGGTCCGGCCCCGAACACCGCCGCCCTCCGTGAGCGGGGGCGGGCGCCGTGCACGTGCGCTGGCGGCTCTGGCGACACGTGACGTCACACGCTGTCCAGACGCCGTACCGCGTCCAGCCGCCGTCCACCGCTGGAGCACCGATATCATGTCAAAATGACGTCACACCTTCTGACAGAGCACAAAGTGCACCTACACTCCATCGCACACGTCTTTTGCGATGTCACTTGATAATCACAATGATGGCAATGACAAGGTATCCGGGGAAATGTCTTAAAGACAACGTTAGGTCGTGATTGAAAACAATTAAATGACCACCATTTGCAGCTTTCCCAGATACGTAAAATGAATGCTCTCCCTCTCTCTTTCTTCCCATCTCTCTCTCTCCCTCTCTCTTTCTTCCCCTCTCTCTCCCTCCCTCTCTCTTTCTTTCCCCCTCTCTCTCTCCCTCTCTCTCTCTCTCAATCCCTCCCTCCCTCCCTCCCTCTCTCTCTCTTTCTCTTTCTCCCTCTCTCTCTCCCTCTCTCTTTCTCCCCCCTCTCCCTTTCTCACGCGGACAGACGGAGTTGCAGGCGGTGGTCTGGAGGGCGGGTCCTCGGCAGGGTCGGCCGCCGTTCATGGGGGAGGGGTTGTTGCAGGAGCGGTGTCTCCGCCTGTGTCCGGCGCCACACATGGGCTGGCAGGAGGACCAGACGCCCCACTCGGACCACCCGCCGTTCACTGTCAGATCGTTGCTCCAGACGTTATCCCGTTCACGGCCGGTTAGAGCGGCGAACCACAACAAACGAGGTGATTTATGATACACACCAGTCTTAAACTTGCTCCATAGGTGGGTCAACTGCAGTTTGAAAGAAGTAAAAAATAATCAGGGCTGGGTAAGACGTCAGTTCCACTAAGTTTCAACAGCACACACGCCCAGCTTCGCTTTGGTCCTGAGCAACCATGAGGATACCCTACACAAGAATAAATCAAATAGCGGAGCTGATAACCCAATCCAAAATGTTCCTGGGTCTGTAGGATACTTCCTCTTGGGTCTGGAAACCAGGGGTCAGAAAAAAACCGATAGTGCCAACGTAGTTGGGGGAAAATTTCGGGGAACACAAATATTTAACATTTTTTAAAACAGAGACTTTTACCCAATTGGGTGCAAGTAATCCTTCAATATGGTATGGTATCAATCTGGTGCCTAGTCTTTGCATGCCGTAAATTGGAGATAATAATTGTCTTTCTTGCTATACTACGAATACAATTTTCGTTAGGGCAACCTCATTTTTCTTGGTTGTAAGAATGGGCATTTGTTGGGGAATATAAAGACTATTTCTGACCGCTGCTGGAAACTGGCACATGTGAGTCGTGTGAGTCAACAAGTTCGACGGTTGGCCAGAAAAACCAGGCACGCCCAGAAACTGTAAAAACCGACGAAAACGCAAACATAGAAAAGTCCAAGCATCTCTGAAAGCATTTCGGTTTTTTCATTCTGGACATGTTTCGGAACCCCAGCCTTGGCGTTATTTTCAGATGTTTGACGTTCTATTTGCAGACATCTTACGAAGTCTGGATCTTCCAGAAGCACTGCAGCTACGCTTTTTGAGGTAGGTACATACCTTGGTGTCTTCTTATTAGTTCCAGGCTGGTTTCGCATATCTAAAATATTTTTTGGTTCCTGGTACATTTTATCCCAGAGCTGCTGGATTGAATGAACATGCTGCATTTTTATCCTCAATCAGGGTTCAGTGTTCAAGCCAGCCTTTTACCGTCGTGGAAAAGCTATGGAGGGAATTCCGATGCTAGAGATGGATGTCTGTGGGTATCAGGTAATACATATTTAAGCCCAAAACTGATGAAACTGTCATCAAAAATGTTTATTCCAGCACAAGAGGCACTAACACAATCATTCAGTTGTTTCCTGAAAACGCTTTTATTGATAATTGTTAGAAATGGATACAGTTATAACATGACATTTAAAAGAAACTCACCTTTTTTGAATCTTTATCATAATCTATTAGGTGGCATTACGATACTTTGGCTTACATTACATCTGGCTCACTTACCGTACACAGTAAGCCTGGCAGGTTGGCTCGTCCTTTTATTGGCGACGTTTTCAGCAACACAAGAATAATTCGCCATATCGGACAATTTCGCCTCGGCAATCAGCAGATTTCCCGCTTCATTGGTGATGTAGTTAGGGTCGAGTTTCGGATCAATTAGCACGCGATTTTTGGTCCAGCTGACGGTTGGCGTAGGATCGCCTTCGGGTGGCGTGCATTGAAGCTCCACAAACTGAGCCACCTCAATCCGCTGAGACGTTGGAGATTGAGGAAACTGACGCTTCAAGTCTGTGGAAAGATGGGACGATACCGCGTTAACTGACGTTCATCTGGTAGCGAGGCATTGCGATATCTAACCGACTAACCACATGTTTTGTGAAAGTCTAACCGCAAGACACTAAGCGACCCTAGACTCTAGCTTATGCGTGGATTTGCCAACATGGCTTGGGCATGCCCTAAATAAGGACAAATACCAGTGCATTCCAGGATGGGAGGGAAATTGCTCATGAGGATACACTCAAGGATGTGTAACATCCATTGTTACCCCTCAATGAAGAAATAATTCAGAGTGTGCGTTCCAGTGTGTAATACGGGGCACCGGGCGGTTCCAGATAAATAAATCTCCACCGCTGGGGACTACTGGAAATAATTACATCAACAAACAGTTGCGGATCTAGGGGGGAAGCTTTTTGTCCCCCAAACAGAAAAGCTCGAGGCAAAACTATGTTTCTGCCCCCTCAAGCTGTCGACCTTCTTTTTGCCACGGCTACATTTTAGTTTATTAGCAAGGTTTTGGTGCTTCAACTGTAAGCTGGAAACAGAATCAGTCAACTTCAGTTAAAACATTGGGCCTTGGATAACACAAACAAGGATCTTGTGGCCACCTATTTCACCCCGTAGCGTTATTGTTTTGGTTTTCGACTTTGGTTACCACCAACACCTACCGTCTATTTAAAGTTTGGGAAAATCTGTCACCACGTTTTTTTGGTTTGTTTTTGTTTTACTTTTCGACTTTGGCTTGCCCCCCAAACCTACCGGCTATATCTGCCACTGTAAGCAACGAATGATTTCGGTTGAGCATGCTGCTTATCACCCGTTGGTGGTTGGGGATACACGCCGTTGTTTTCTTCTCGCCACATATTGCTCTTGGAAATTAAAAGAAAATAATGGTAAGGAAGCATCGCCAACCCACAGTTGTCTTAGCCATTCTCAACTAAACCCGGCTCCATTTGATCCGGAGCATCATTGAAATGGAAATGAATTTGATCGTCTGTGAATATAATCGAAGGAATAGTTGGGATTTAGATTGAAAAATGTAATCTGAAAACAGATTGGTCGGGATTTGACTGGGGAAACTTGGGATAAGGATCGTTTCCGATCGGGATTGTCTTGCCTTTTCAGTACCCACCCGTCACACCGTCAAGCTATAGTGCACATTCGATGTATAGAATATAACTACTGCAATTATATATAAGGCGATTAACTTCGATAATTCCACGGACACCCGTTGAGGGCTTAGTTTTTAGTAACATTCTCTTGCGTGCTCTTCCAATAATTATTTCATGCAAATAACTCTCGACCACACCATAACCAGGCCCGCTTCCCCCCTCTCTCTCTCTCTCTCTCTCTCTACATTCAACGTTCTGTGCTCATGGCACCCATGGACCATATCACGGGAAACATGGCACACATCCCTCCTTCCACGATACTGCACTGGTTCACGACCGAGACCGAGAGCCGTCGAGACGTCGGCAAACATCCGGGTGCTGTTTGCCAGCTACTTGAACGTCAAGAGCCTACTTGTCCCGCGAGTCTTACACGCTCTTCAGCAGTGTACCGGGTTGTCGAGGGTTGCGCTGATTGGCCCCTGGTAGATTTGCCTCTTTCTGTGACGTTCTGCTGGTGGTACCATACGTAACCCAAGTTTGATGTAATATTTTGTGAGTATATAACCTATTTCTTTTTAAGTGTGGCTCAGGCTGCCCCCGACCTGGTTCTATCTCGCGACTTTTTTCTGTTTGGTGCATTTTATCAAAATAATGGTGAGTTTGGATGTGATATGTCTGAATTGTGAATTTCTAGAATTAAGGGCCAGAATTAATGGAACATTAGCAGAATTATACTACAAGAATATTAACAGAATTCTAAGAATTAATACCAGACCAAATTCTGGTGGGGATTCGTCCCCTCTACCCATGAGGCTCCACCTCCTTCCAACGCTAAAATCGACCCTCTTCACATAGGCGGATCCAGGATTGCCAATCGGGGGGGGGCAACTTCTAGGGTGGGGTCGCCATCCGGACCAGGGAGTGGCACTTTTGGTCGGAAAACTTATCAGGTGGGCGCCTAATTCCATCGCTGGGCGCATATTTTAGCATCGCAGGTGGATGGGAAGCGATATTTCAGCAGGGCGCCATGGATCTTTCAGGGACGCATTTGGGGCGCCTCGAGGGATGTCTCATCACGTTTAGTCAATGGGATAACACCGCACGTGTCTTGCGAAAATAATAAAAATACTAACAGTGGCGGATCTAGCCGGTAGGTTTGGGGGAAGGGCAAACCCATGTCAAAAGGCAAAAAAAACACCAAGCAGTGAAAGGCTCAGCCACAATTTAATAGCTCAAGGGAGGAGGGGGGGTTAAACCAAAGCCGAAAAGCAAAAGAAAAACTTCACGCGGTCAAAGATGTGGCCACAAGATGCTTACTTTTGCTGTCCAAGGGTCATTAACTAAAAAACGATTTTAAATATCAAGATAACCAATGTAAAATGTTTACACTGAAGTTCACTGATTCTGTTTGAAGATTACTGGCCCAGTTGTAGCCCCAAAACCTTACTTATACAATAAAGAGGAGCCGATACAAAAGGTCGACAGCTTGGGGGTCAAAATATAGTTTTTACCCCGAGCCTTTTCGTTTGGGGAACAAATGCTTTTTTACCCATCCTGAATCTGCCACTGCAAGTACATACCAGTCTGAGCCCGGCGCGCCAAAGAATGTATCGTGTCGGAGCGGCACCACCTCGGGCCATAAATCCTGAGCATACCTCACAACAATGTGGCGCCTGGAGGGACGCCGGCTGTCGAGACGAAAAAGCCAACACAAACACAGCGACAGCTGTGAATAAGGGGCGCTGCTGAGTTGATGAGCGGAGCTGCTGGTACAGAGAGGAGGGCACTCGCGGGGTCTGCGGGAGCACTGCAGGGCGTGTTGTGTTTTGGAAGATTCACTGTACCAAAGTACCAAAGGCGATGGACTATGGGGGGAGAGGGGGGGCACTGGGAGACCTTAATGTGGATTTTGACATCAACCCTATCGCGGCGACTGGGATTAAATGGGGTGAAAAGTCCATGGTGCCCCCCCCATTTAAACCCGGACCCTCCGCCGCTGCTGCGCTGTAAGCGGGGTAAGTGTTTGTGGTCCGATTTAGGATGATCTCATTGCAGTTGGCTGGGACGCCAGCTACCTCAGCCTCCAGATTTATGGAATTCATGTGAGGGAGAGTATTTACAGAATGAAAACGGCAAGTTCGTGGTAAGGCGATATCTGCGAGCACTTACCAACTCGTATACGGTGATTGGGTCCATTGGGCCCAGATCATCCAATGATGTGTCTGTACTATGGTGTGGAGTTCTATCTCTTTGAGGGTGCCCCCGCGCCCCCAATGATGTGTTTGGCACCCCAACAGTGATTTGGGCACCCCAGAGAAGAGATGAAGCAAAATCTTAACACGCGCATTGACGGGGGGGGGCGGGTACCCGCTCCTCCCTCGGGTTTTTCGGAGATAGCAAAAAAACGGCGGCGCGTAGAGCCGCTGTACTTGGCATACCTTTCCTCTCATCATTTTTTTCAACTTGTGTGAAAGTTTTAAGGTTAGGTCGTCTCAGGTCAGGTCATCAGTACAGGTCAAGTGACCTGACCTCAAACAAGTTTAAAATAGCATAAGTCGGAACAGGGTGAATTTATCCGATTGAAACTCATATCACATAATGGGCCCACCGAGCTCTCTATAATATGTTCCGGTATTTTTGATATTGATGACCTAAGGCCAGGTACAAGCCAGACCCCTCCATTGGAAATACATAGGAAAAATGATTTTAACTGAAAAAACTTAGTAACAGATAGTGATAGAGCGTTTATTTTAACTGCATTAGATTTGTATTGTCCTTGCGGTTCTAATGATGTGCATTTTATCTAATTTGACCTTGACCTGACCTCAGGTCAGGTCAAATCCTTTATTTGCCCTAGCAAGGTCAAATTATATATCATTTGATTCGGCTTGCTGCGAGGATTCATACAGTTTAAGTCGTTTTGCTCTATCTGTGCTTATTCAGATGAAATGACGGAAAACCTTCATTTACATGTTATACCTACGACGGCATGTTTTGACCTCTAGTGATCTTAAATGTGGCCTGACAAAAATTTAGAAATCTTTCGATGGAGAATTGGATGGGCTATCCAACTCCCTCTGCCGTTTTTTCGCTAGCCAGCGTGGTTCTTGATATCTAAGGGAGGGGGCGGGTACCCGCCCCCGTCAAAGCGAAGGTGGCTCAGACCCCCGTCAATGCGCGTGTTAATGAAGTGCTGAAAGAATAAAAAATTAACAATCAATACGTGTTCCTCAGTGTAAAGGTGGCATTCTTCATCTGACTTACAGCTGTGTTAGCAAGCAAGACACATCCTCAGACATCATGGACAATCAACGGTCTATTACCTGCAATGTATACCTGCAATGCAATGCAATGCAATGTATAACTGCAACACAACTTATTACATACTGCATACTTAGTACTGATGCAGTTCATATTATACAGCAAAGAAAAAGTTGTATACAATTGCCGAAGTAAGACAATATTTTCCAATAAACAATTCGTCGAAAATAAGGCCAGCACGTTTAAACCATGACGGGGTCTGCCACCTCGCTTCGGGGGGGCCCCCCAGATCTCGAACCACGTGGTGCAAAACGAAGGCGGGGCTGCCCACCACTCTCCATCAACATTTGAACCTTTTGTGGTACATTTGTCGGTCACATGCCCGTTGGATAATATTCGTTTTGCCATTAAATAGTAAATAGCAAAACGACTAACTATATACCTTGAAGCCAACAATGATATATAATTGACCCGTAAATATTTGACCTACCGGTCGGTCGGCAATACAAGCATACATTGACCGCCCAGGCGTCTATGCAGCTAAAATAATGCTCATCACCATCCGTTACTGAGTTATTCCGTAAACCATTTTTCCCATGTATTTCCATGAGTCATCCTTACCGACCTTGTCACAATCAAAATACCAACATATTTTGAACTGGTGGGGCCATTATTGATATGTTTCAATCGATAGTCCCTGCTCCGACTTTGCTCTTAAACTTTTTTGAGGTGGCCTGACCGTATGCCACCTGAACCACCTAATTTTCGGAATGATAGAGCGGCGCTCCGCCGCCGTTATCCCCGGGGCTGTTAAGAAAGTATCTGAAATAAACAAAAACAAGCAGGATCACGGAGACCCTTGGTTGGTGGCGTCGGGCATTCTCAAACATTTATGCCAATTTGTAAGATTTGTGTTGATTAACATCTTTTATATGCGGATGTTTTACCTGCTGTCAAATACTGATCAGCAGCGTCTGTTGCGTTTCTGCTGGTTGACACTCCGGTGGGCCTCCGAACCACCTTCGCCATTATGGGAGGGTGTTCAATCACCACCTCGAACTCGGCTCCTACACGGGACAGCAAAAAACGCGATCGCTGGTGGGTCGCTCATACAATTTCATGAAGAAACTTAGACACTTTTTGGCTCAGGTCAATATTGAGGTCATAACAGGTCAAAGAAGGAGGCATGTTAGAGCAGAGCTTTCGGGCTCTATTCTCTGGCAGAGTTGAGTTGGAATTATTTTTAAGCACCATTTGCTTCCTCTCGTTGCGGCAAATTGAATTATGTATAGCATGACTATGCCAGGTCAAAACACAAAAATGACCTGACTTGAGGTTACGTCAAGGTCACTATCTCATTTAGCATAGTCAATATGCGTTTCAATCGACTGGCTATAACAATCTAAACGTAATGGTATCAAAATAAAACTTTATCATCATTTCCTGTAAAGTTATTGACCCAAGTCTGAAAATCTGCTAAGTGGCCCAGATGACCTCTCAGAGGAAGCAGGTAACAAATTGCAGCATTAACCTAGAAAGGAGCCCAGGATACTACGAGTTGGAGAATATGAAGGTGTTCTCAGATTTATATACACAAAACAGCTCAATTCCTGTCTTCCGCATGCATTTCCAAAGGAGAGGTCAGGATCCGTACCTGACCTCAGGTCATCAATATGAAAAATCCCGGAATATGTGCTGCAGTACCCGGTGGGTCAATGATGTGGAATCAGTTCCAATTAGATCGATTCACCCTTTTCTATATGCAGTATGCCACTTAAATTTTTTAGGTGAGGTCACTTGAACTGCACTGGTGACCTGACCTGAAATGATCCAACCTTAAAATTTTGGAGCAAGTTGCGGAATCGATCAAGGAAAAGGTGGGACAAGTACGGCGGCGCTTCGCGCCGCCGCTTTTTCGTGCCGCCGGAAAATCCCGAGGGGAAGGGTGTTTAAACACCCCCACTAGGGTGAGGGTTAATACCATGCCACGACAGGCCAGTCCGAGGGCCTAATATACAGTGGCAGATCCAAGGGGGTGGGGCTAGAGGGCTCAAGCCCCCTAGAAATGCCCCAGCCCCAATAGTTAATACATAGGCGAGGGGCTGCCCGGGGTACTGACGGGTTAGGCTCGAGCCGACCAGCCCCACCCTCCGATTTCCTATTTTCCCTAACGTAGATCTGCCACTGTTATGTAGTATAGTCCAGTTAGGATATATCTTCTAGTCTTATAATAGTAATTTGCCTAAATCGATGGATTCAGAGCAAACGTCGGACAGGGGGACACGCAAGAGGGGGTATTGTGTGCCCAAACCCTCAAGTTGTGGCTAATTTCCAAGCAATCGGTAACGGAGTGGAGCGTCCGGATTTAGGGGGGGCACCATAAACTTTTCAACCCATTTATTTTCATTCAATGCCATAAAGTTAGTTTTAAATTCATCATTTAAAGTGGTGGGGTACGGTGCCACGTTGCCACCTAGTTCCACCACCTATGAAAACAATGTTTTTTCACGATTTGGGGTGCTGTTTCCTCCTCCACCCCTGACACCATCGACCCAGATCCAGTCCCAGTTCAAAGAACCATTCCATGCGTTTACATGAGCAGGGGCGGGCACAGAAGCGCCGTTTGGGGGGGTGTGGGGCAGTGCGGGAAAAATAGTATAAAACATAGTGTTTTTCTGAGAAGATCGGCCAAAATTTAGTATTTGAGGGGAGGGGCGCGACCCCTTCCTCTGCGTCCACCAGTGTACATGAGGCGCCTTCTTGGAGTCCACAGTACTGAAGGTTTATCATGGGTATACGAAGTAAGCTCTCTGAAATGCTGATATTTGACCATTGCCGTCAGCTGTGTTGGTAAAGTTAAATTTTTGCAAATCAAGCATGGGAAAAGGAACTTTTTTAAAGTTGGGGGGGGTAAAAGTTGTCACCGCTGGTGGAGTCAGATATGATTCGGTCCATCATTTAATTTGTTAACGGAAAATGTCCGAAATCGGCTCAAAGTGGGGGGGAACACTGCCCCCAGTCCAAAAATTTGAGGGGGCGGCCACCCCCCTGTCCCACGGTTTCTGCGCCTCTAAACCAAGCACAGATACAACTGGGCGCCATATGGCCTAAGCTGCCCGTGCTTCCTAAAACCCCAAATATGATGATGCACTGATACCACATTGGGAGTTAAACTGATGAAACAAAAACGGCCCATTGGAAGAGGACAGCTCTCTGGACGTTTTTATCACGTGTCCCCTGATCAAGGTCATGTGGGGGTGCACATGGTGTTGTTTAGCATGCAGCCCCAGCGCTCGCGCGTCCCACGCACGTCACAACCAGTGATACTGCATATCAAACAGTGATGACCGCCATGACAGGTAGTGATGGACATCAACGCGATCGGAATGTCAATAAGTACCAGCGCCGGTCATAACACGGGCGACAAGGCGGTACTTTGAACTGGAAAGAGACGAGACGCCCAGTGCGAATGGCTGGCGGTGGGTAGGGTGCTGAGACCATTTGTCATTCTGACTGCACAAAAGCCACCAGACAATTCATTATACAAAGGGGCTAAGGGATTTCAGCGTGACCATTTTTCACTAAAGGTGATTCGCCACCCACCCGTTCAAGTTTCGTCAGGTAGAATCTTTCTTGGGGAAACTTGCTGGAGTGAGCATGCGTTCGGACTAGTGAAAAGAGGTTTGTCATCTCCCCCTCTTCATCCCCAAAAATTGTCCGTTTGGGGATGGGTGGCTTAGTAGTTAGCCAGGGGCTCCGCCAAGGGGGGACGGGGGGCTCGTTCCCCCAACTTTGGCGAAGGGGGACAGTCCCCCAACTTTCAGCTGGAGGCCCCTCCCCAAAAAAAACGATAATTTCACAGTAAAACGCATAAC
Organism: Lepas anatifera; assembly: GCA_034440635.1. NCBI lineage: Eukaryota > Metazoa > Arthropoda > Thecostraca > Lepadidae > Lepas > Lepas anatifera. The sequence goes on from JAOTON010000930.1 coordinate 26,780, forward strand.
GAAAGACAACTTGGCCTGTCAATTAAAGGCCATGGTAGCTATAGAGGAGGCCCTGGCAGTGATATAGGAGGCCCTAGTGGCGACCCACGAGGCCCTTTTGGCGATAGAGGTCAATTTTTTCTCGTGGAAATATTTTACCGCTTTGAAGGAGAAGAACTTGATTCCAGCTCCATCGTTCTAAAAACTTTTTGCCATCAAATTTTGGGCAATTTATTTGGTCCCCCAAAGCTGGATCCACCATTGCTGCCTAGGAGGCCCCCTTCGAAAAGGAGGCCCCTTCAGATGGAGGCCCCCATGAGCTTGTCCCCCCCAACTTGAAAGTCGTGGGGTAGCCCCTGTGGTTAGCGCATTTGTGTACCGAGCCACCAGTACCGGGTTCAAGTTCCGACGGAGCCCCTGAATAAGTTGATCTGATCCCCCAAATCCCTTCCAACAGGGTGAGAGTTGGCGACGCCGCATAGCCCTGGCAGCTGGTGCGTCGTTCAACCCTGGCAATTATGATTTTAATCAAATTGAGATCAATTCGGGAACAAATCGGAAGCATGTGTAACTAGCATGTGCAGAGGTAATTCAGCCCAAATCTTATTCTAATGACGTAGTTATTTTGCTCTAGGGTGAAAATTTTTATCAGCAGGAGGTGGAAGAATGACAGATCCCCTACTGCCGCGCCCAGGGTCGGATCCAAACCGAAGGTTTGGGGGTGGGACAACGGGACCCAGCATCGTGAGAAAACAAGTTTGTAAGAAAATCAGCAAAAAACAGGGGTTTGGGGAGGGGACAATTGCCCGGCCCCCCCTGGACACGCCAGTTACCTTGCCGGAGGCGGCTCTGCGCTATGTCATTCGTTGACTAGTCGTATGTGGCTCTCGTCCATCGTTAAATGTAACATTTGAGGTTGGGAGAACGTTGCACGAGCCCTTACCACGGACCGACGTGTATATACCCCACGGCTCTACACAGTTGAAAAACCATCGGAGAGCAGATGCCGGTTTAACTGACATGTATCTCCACTAAACAAGGATGAATTGGCGCCGTGATAGTCTAGGGGTTAGGACCTCGCGTTGTGGCCGCGATAACCCCGGTTCGAATCCGGGTCACGGCAGAGCAATGATTTTGAAACTCTGACGGCATATACATATCACCAGCAGAAATGGATCAAAAGGGTTAAATAATTGGAAATTGAAAAATAATAAATAAATGGAATAACGAAATAATTCGGACATACGCCCATCCCCATTGTAGCTCGATCTACCCGTTTGCAGTAGATTTCGGATAACTTTCTTGAAAATGTTTACATTTTACCCGGGTTTAAACCCCAGACGTTTCGTTAATAACCGCCCCTACCAACCACGGCTCAGAAGCCCCACAAAACAGAGGGCGGTGCGATACCTCAGTTTCTTAGTCACATTTACCTTCAGTTGAGACGCAACAAAGAGTCGCTCGTGCTCTCCGAAAGTCCATTTGAGTCATGCTCGCCGGGGCCTCCCCTTGGCAAAATTTCTATCTCAGTAAATAGAGACAACCGACATTTATATCCAGCCGCTGGGAATGCAGGAGCCAAATGAAAGTTTTGTTTATGTTGAAAGTTTGTCGCATCGGTTGAAGTTTCCCCCACTTTTGCCGGTGGCCCTTATGATTTGAGTGTCATTTTGTCTTTGCTATCGGTGGGCCGGGTGCAGTTATGCTTTGAGTTCAGAACAATGCTCTGAATGCGAGGTCATTACTTTTTCAGTGCGATCATCTGCCCCAGAACGTAAAGTAAAATATGCATATGATACTTACATCACCATCTGCCTCATAGGCGGATCCACGGGCAGAATGGAGGCACTTGATCCTCTCTCTCCCCCGATCAACACTCGCTGCCCTCTGAAATTGCCACAATGACCCACTGAAAGGCCGATGGTGCCCCTAAAATATCGCTTCCCTCCAGGATTCCGGTATCGGCGCTCCCTCGATAGGATTTGGTGCCTATCTGATAGGTTTTTCTGCCCAAAGGTGGCGCCCCTTGATCCAGATGGCACCCCCAGAAATCCTAAATCCGCCAACGGTCTCACTTCAGTCATTGCACGTGATGAATTGTGAGCAGGCCGCACATTCCTCACCAACCAACATTCCTCTTCCATTGTGCTTCCGTCTTTGCTTGTGTTCGCTGGTACATTCGCGAAGAGCCTTTGTGACCATGTCCACTTTGTCATGCTGGTGTCTCTGTATGGCGCTGTCTTGCTGCCGGCGTGCTTTTTTGGTGCGGAACGATGCCAAGCTGTTGACAGTTACCCACAAAACAAACCACACGAAACAAGACAGGCGAAACTAGATGCGCAGGTGGATTACAATCTCTCCATGGACGCTCAATAATTACAAATGCAGTTTTGATCACGCTGAACAAGTTTTTTTCATAATTTAGCCAGCCATAGACATGCTTAAAATACCATATTCTGTGTATTTTTATAAGTCCGAAATATGGAAAATATGATGGGAAGATTTAAGGATAAAAGCGAGGTTATGCAAACATTTTTACTACCACATAACGCTTAAAAGAAGTTGATCTTCACAAAGCCAGGCTTCGCTGAAATATTAGTTAAACACACAATAGCCCAAACATAGCATGCAAGATACTCGTCGACGGATGGCGGAAAGCGTAATTTACGAAACACCCAGCTTAACACGCATTTATTTCGCAAACCTGTCAGTTTTAAACAAAGGAGAACGTGACAGCAATTACACCTGCTACAATATTGTCCGCCCGTATTTTCACTGAAAGTACAAGAGCAAATACGCGTGAGTCGAAATAAGGAAACCTTGAAACAACAAGTTCATTCTAGCATCACAGAAGGCAGATACATTCCGTAATCCAGCATGACGCTGTATAAAAAGCCCCTCCCCTCCTAAAGAAGTACGGAATTTGGCGGTCTTTGTTTTTACACAGCTCATATTTCGTCGGTGGTCTCAGTTTTCAGTAGTGGCTTAGGCTCGATTTCAGGCGATGGATTTCGGAGCCACTTTTTAAGCGGTTAGCGAAGGGTGTGCTGTATCAGTTGACGCGGAAAGCCTCAGAATTCGGCAACCGATACGCAATAACCTGTTGACGTCTGGGTACCCAAGAACGGAGAAACGGACGCAAATGTAAATCAGATGTACCGCATGGGGCGGGCGTAATGTACGAACCGCTTAAAAATCAATTCATTCACTTGATTGCTTAGTAGTAACCCATTATTTTCCCCATTCTCGTTACATAAGTCATTCGCCAATAACCTTTCACTGGGGGCCGCCCATATATCACGCAACGCCAAGTGGGCGCTGGGAGTCAGCCACAGTGCATAAGCGAAAAAGTGTGACATTGGAGAGGCGTGTGTGGGGGCCAAAAATCACACCACACGCGTTACGTAATTAAAGTACGGCCCCATTGTGCTCCAGCATTATGTTGCGTTATTTTTACTCGCCCATCAGCGGCCTGGCTGGAGGTGCCGCCAGGGACAAGTCCTTGCTGGTCAAACACAAAATATACCACAAAAAAGTTAGCACATGCAAGAATACATATATATATATATATATATATATATATATATATATATATATATATTTTTTTTTTAAGAACATGGTGAATTTTAAAGCAGATAAAGGGAATAGGGTCTCCCCCAAAATTGTTCACCAAAGTTATTTTGGTTTACACACATGCGTCGTTATAGAAAACGCCAACTTCTTGCTGCCCTGAAGCAAGAAGTTGCTTCAGAGCGGCGGCGAGGCGAGACGGCATCTGCAACAGCTAGTTCAGCGACTAGTTAGCGAGGGCGCCGGAGCCTGTCAAAATCTTTTTCTACCGTCCTGAAGTCCCCAAGTCTTATTTGCGAATCTACACTATTCATGAATCTATAATGGACTTAAAAACCACCAAACCACAGGCATACGCTGCGAAAGTGTTGGAATCTAGTAAATCCCGCAAATAAGTCATGAAATTAAGTATATCGTACTGAAAGCCAGCTATTTCACGCGGTTAAATTTAACGCGTTCGCAAACATCGAGACAAACGCGAGTCAAACTCGCTCCCAGCTGTTTCTCCATATCAACGCGGAAAGGCAGACAAGGCGATCATTAGTCTTACAGGTCACCGCTACTAAATTTAAGGCCACACGCTCCCAGACAGATGTCTGGAATACAAATAGGCTGCAGCAGAGGGAAGGGAGGTTTCAAAGCGGGCTATTTTGGCCGAATTTCTCGCGCTATTGTGCCAAGATAACGCGTCGTGCCTTGTCTTTAAAGGAAATGTGGCACGTTTATGATGAAATTTGAACAAGTATAGCCAGGATAAGGAGCATACCGTGAAACTCCTTGTTCATGTTTTTATTCATCCGACCTAGAGTTCACTATTTGCTGGGAAATGAGATGAGGTGAGAACGGAAACCGACCCCACTGACCTCGCACCGGGTCCGTATATCACGAAAACGACAGGGCGAAGGGGAGGGGAGACGTGGAGAGTAATGCGTTCCAAAAGAAATGCGCACGTGAAACACTGATGCTTCTTAGAATGCGAGCTTTAACACGCGCACTGGAGGGGGCCTCGAGGCCCCCACCTGTTTTCCAAGGTGGCTGGAGAACCGCTTGTAGCCGAAAAACGACACGTGGCCACATTTAACAGAATTTAATAGCGCGTCGATTGGTGAAGACTTTTGAAAATCGGCCGCAATTTTTTTACTTATAGTCTTTCAAAGTCAGACCTGCATTTTGAGATCGCCGTAAACGCGCGGTCGGACCAGTTAGCTTGCATTGAAGACCGAGTGGTGACGTCATAACGTCATATAAGAGGGACTATATGTCAAGGTCACTTCACATGAAAGTCAAGGTCAAGGTCAAGGTCACAGGTCAAGGTCATATCTGCACTTTCAGGTCACTGACCGCTGTGCGTCCGGCCAAATGACGTTACCCGGTCTGACATATATTATGTTATGACGTCATCGGTAGGGTACCCCAATACAAGGTCAAGGTCAAGGTCATTGGGAAAGGTCAATCCTCATTTCCGCCAAACAGTGGCTACAGTGTTAGTCAAAGTGTAAATAATAAGTAGTATACCATATGGTGACCTTAAAGGTCAATGACCTTGACCCAAAAGTTGTGGGGAAGCCTCTTTGAGACCTCTTCTCTATCAACCTTGTCCGCTTTTAGCTTATTCCCGCCATTTTCCCGCATAATCATAGCATTTACCAATCGATCCCCAGCATGGCCAATATTTGACCTTTACGACCTCGTTTGACCTTGAAGATATTGACCTAGGTCAATGAAAATCAGTCACCACGTAGATCACTATAGCCCCCACCCACCTACCAAGTGGCGTTTTTCTAACCCTCTTAGTTTCCGAGATATTGGAGGCCTACCAGGCCCCCTTCAGTGCGCGTTAGTGCCAGACCCCCTCCAGTGCGGGTGTTAAAGAAACGCGATATGGAACCCGAGTTTTTTTCGGAGTGGACTATGGCCACTTATGGCTCAGCTCATGTCATATGCAAGAAGAATGGGCATCCCATTGGGGAGGGGAAGAGGGGCCCACTCCACTTTTGGCCGAAAATGTCCCCATCAGTCCGGTTGCGATAGAGTTTAAACACTTTATGGCGAGTATGAGCGAGCATAAAGTGAAGAGTATGGGAAGCGCATCTGCGAAGAGGGGGGAAAATGTCCTCCCTTTCCCCCTCCCCTGGACCCACCTATGAACAGGGTTTGAGGTAAATTGTTACAATGCAATGTCAATTCACAATGAAGTAATTTAGTAAATCGATGCAGATCCTTCAGGCTGTGCCCGAATGCACAGTATAGGTGTATTTTACATCCATGATTCGAGGAGACAGTCCAGTATACACCTTGTCAACTTATTATCATGTTCCTCGCATCAGCACTACAAAACCTTTACCATGTTATCTGCAGGAGAATTATTTTTAGGTAGGTGCTCAGTACCTAGCTCAATGTTACATTTCACACGAACCTTAAAAATTACCTAAATGACTGATGAGATAATTTCTCTAATCGTACGGGATATGCACAGTGGGTGGTTGCACAGTAGGTATTTCCGTTATTTTCATATTTCACGTTGCTACCTGGTTTCATGTTTTGTAAGAGGGTTGTGGTGACTTGGAAAGAGTCTTACCTACTAATATATACAATTATCTTAGCACTGTCGTAGTCGACAGCTTTCAGATTCCAGCATCCCCAAAAGGTTAAAAAAAAAAATCCACACCCCTGAACGCAATGTTTCATTTCTGACTATGCTGCTGGGTACTGAACGTACAAGGCGTACTCTAGAGACATCATACAGAAATATGAATAATGCTAATTTGAAACACATGTTAAACATTATATTGCAAAGGAAATACTAATCAATCTGGCCCTGTTATATTTCCCAGTGACTCGCGTCATCGTGAAAGCAAACTAATGAATATTAAGCTAAACAATAAACAAGTTATAAACAAAAAAGGTCAGACAGGATGAACTAAAACTTAAAACCACTAAAACCCGGGAAAACTGCTGTGACCTCTCACCCTCGGCATTTCAAATTCACATCATCTATGGAATTTGAGTGGGATGACCAGACAACGGTTCACAAAGTGCCCCCCCTTATAGCTATACAACGGGAACAGAGTGGAGCTCTTTGTTTCACGGTATAATTTCGTTCAAAAAGGCAGCAACCGTACTGCGCATCATAAATGCCGAGGCTGGTGTGGTTTTTAAACGGTTTGGCGAATAAAATTAGTGTTTCATTTGTCTCGTGTTACATTTGACTCCAGTTTCCACCACCTAAGGATGTGTGTATGCGTGTGGCGGGGGGGCACGGCCCTTTTGGCCCCCATTGGATCCACCAGTGGGTAGGTACCTACCTATCTTATATAACCTACAATCATGCTTCCAACTGATTTAATTATAAATCGCTTAGCGAGCTTCAAGAAGCTTCGCATTTACTTGGAAACCATAGCGCCAGTTGATATACAGTGAAAATGCGTGTTTGATCCGCGACTGCCCAAAATTTCTGTCGAATCCTCTCAAATCCTCCATCAGTAAAGGACTTTGTTTAGATCCGTGTCACACCGTGTATGTGAAATCTGACCCGACACGAGCATTGCCGAGCGCATTAATCGGGACCAGGTGGCCGAGTGGTTAAGGCGTTGGACTGCTAATCCAATGGGGTCTCCCCGCGTGAGTTCGAATCTCATCCTCGTCGTTGCTTTTCCGTGGACTTTCGATGAAATGCGTGACTCCAACAAAGCCCACGCACGGCGATCGTGAGTCAGAACACCATTTCGTAATTAGGTGTCATGAGGACTATTTAATGTTTCCACGCGTAGCCGGAGGCGGCGTGCTCCGTGAGCCTGACGCGGGGTAGTCTCGGGGACTGTGTCAGACTTGTGTGGGGATGTTGGCAGACCTTGAACCTGAGTGTTTCTGCTGCGTATCCTACACGCGGTCTCTGGCTAGCTGACTTTATTTTACGTTATTTAATTTGTTTTCTCTCACAATTTTTAAAAAATCGATTTATACCACATCGTACACCGCATCATATGTGTACATGGCCACCCACTCGCTGCAGTGACCGACTGCGCCTGCCCCTGGCCTGCTGGACCGTGGGGCATCGGTATACCATGTGCGTTTTCTTAACCTCATCATCTTTTTTTACCTCATATGCTCGTGTTTTAATCCATGTGTATGTGTGTTTCTGTATCTGAATATATGTATGGACGTAACCTTTAGCTCAGTAAAACATGTTATCTGGCTACATTTTAAGAAAAAAATTGCTGCCGGCGACGAGCAGTGAAATAATTAAAAATTGGTGAACCATTTTTCCGCTTATAGGCTTTTAAAAGTCGGACTTATAGTTTGAACTCGCCACAATCGCGCGGTCGCGCCCGTTCGCCAGCATTTTAAACCGAGTGGTGGGTGACGTCATAACGTCATATAGTCGGGATGATATGTCAACGTCACTTCATAGCCGGATCCAAAGGGGAGGAGCAAAGGGGTCAGGTGCCCCCCTTCCGATTGACCTTCACCGCCTCCTGAAATGGTTACGGCGCCCTCCCCCCTGAAAGGTCGATGGCGCCCCCTTGAAATGTCGTTTCCCCCAGTATGCAAAAATTGGCGCACACTGATAGAGGTATATAGTGCCCGCCTGATAGGCTTTGCCGGTCAAAAGTGGCGCCCCCTGGTCTGAATGGCGCTTTCCCGGGGATACCCCCCCGATTGGAAATCCTGGATCCCCCTATGCATCACTTCACATGAGATCAAAGTAAAAAACAAGTCACAGTTCAAGGTCATTAATACCAGTGATTTCAGTCTGATAACGTTACTCCGTGTAGCGTATATTATGATACAGCGTCATCGTCAAGGTTACTCAATGTTAAGGCCAAAGGCCATGGGTCAAACCTCACTTTTCACTCAGTCGTTGTTATGGTGCCGACTATAGTGTACATCATAAGGAATATGTATTTTTGACGTCGCATGCCAATGACTGTGAATGACCTTAACCTGCAATCCGAGAAGGTTGCACGAGACCTTCCCTCTCTCCTGTCCACTTCGCTATGCCTAACGGCAACGAATATACATATACAGTATTCATTTTGGCCACTTATTTATAAGGCCACAAAAAAACACACGAGTGCTGTCCAGGGATATAGATTGGTAAATATCAGGGATGCCAATTTGAGATGAGCCACGTTTTCGTGGTTGATGAGGCCGGGACGGTATACCGGAGTGTCGCTGCTCGCGTCCTGAGAGGGGACCGGCTTTCCAAAGGGTGCTGGGGGCGTTTCACGGGTCCACTAGAGAACATCGGAGATGCAACATATTGCATTAGGGGTCTAACCATATCCAGGGGTGGGGATTTTTGAAAATGGTTGGAGGTGCCCAAATTTGAAACAGTGTCAATAACTACTATAAAAAGGTGATATTATGATGTACAGTGTGTATTTCTTTCTCACGGGTTTGTCGAAGAAAACGAAACCAACGCAAACTCCTCAAATTAAAAACACTAAATTTTAACGGACATTTCACACTACTTCAATGCTTCATTGGCAGTGCCCCGGCACCCCTATAAAGATGTTCACACCCCTGCACACATCTGCATCCATATACAAAATTACAACCCTGATGCTATCGAGTATGGAATGATACTTACATGCAGCTGAGATCTGGACGCTGGGGCTGGTCTTCTCGCCGCGACTGCTCCAGGCCACGCACACGCAGCTATACTCGCCGAAGTACTCCTCCACCGTCCTCCACTCCACGTCCAACTTCACCTCCAGCTGGCGAATCGCTGTTTGCGGGTCCACATAGTCGGCCCTCGAGTGCTCCTGCGATGTCACCAGCTGACCGGCGCACCGGAAGTAGAGGTGCAGCGCATGCGCAGAACGGCAGGTCAAGGTGGCCGGTTGGCTGCGCGTGACGTAGGCGGGTTTCGGCACCTCCAGCAGCACGGGTGCTGACTGGTCCAAACTGATGTCGGAGGGAAGTTCGTCCGGCAGGAGATCTAGCATCAGGGGAAAACAACGAACATATCAACTTCGTCTGTGTGGCGGGAGTGAGGGTCAACGAGGTCGAGGTCCGTGTACTACCCATACCACGGGGTACTCACGTGTTTGCACAAAAACTTCCGAACCCGAAACTAGAATTGAATTGAGTAGAATTGAGACATCTCTGTAACCATCGCTTATGTAGTTCCATTACGTCAGTCCGGGCTATTTACTGCCGTTCTACCGTTTGATTTGTTTTTTCCAACAGAAGCCGAGATCGAGGGAGGTTCGCCCCTCCCCCACCTATGGAGGTGAACGTGGATATGAGACCTAATGTGGGGGAGCTATTTCTATTGTTCTGCAAAGCAACAGTACAAATCACGGTCATCACAACGGCAAAAAGTGAGGGGTCAGTCAATTTTGAAGTTGAACCTGGTGCTGTCAAAAAACTTTCACCTCTGGAACCAAACACTCTCTACAAAATTAGGCGTAAGTCTTCTGCATTGACTGGTGAAAACATTTTCCGATTTCGTTCCAATTTGGCTGAAAATTCTGAAGTTTTTATCGAGTGTGGGGAGCGGCAGGCCCGACAAAGAGTCGGGCCTGCCCCTCCACAAAGCAATTCCTCTACTTTTAAACGTAAGGTAAACAAGTTTGTCATTTTATTCATAGTTCTCGCCGAGCAATGACGACAATTTTCCTAGGAGTTTTCCATGCAAGGGACACATTGATTGCTCTCAGACCATTTCATCCTCTTCCCAACTGAGGGGATGAAATCAATCAAGTCCAAATCACTTACCGTTGCTAGCGTGCGTCAGGTCTGCGAGCTCATCAAAGTGCTGTCCCACCGCGCGCGATAATACACAGGCCAGACTGATCAGCAGTCCAGAAACCTCCATGGCGATCCGGTGTAGATATAGTAGGCATCAATCTGGAACGTCAGGCAGAAATGTCCTCAGCATGCTGTAACTCACAGCGGCTGTTAACACGCGCATTGACCGGGCTCTGAGCCACCTTCGCCTTGAGGGGAGGGGGTACCCGCCCCCTCCCCTAAGATCTCGAGAATCGTGCGAGGTAACGAAAAACAGTAAAAGCCATTGGATAGCCCATCCACTTCTCCATCGAAAATATTTGAAACATTTTTTTGTCAGGTCACATGTAAGGTCACTAGAGGTCAAAACATGCCGTCATAGGGATAACATGTAAATTACGTTTTTCGGCAATTACATCTGAACAAGTAAAGATAAAGCAAAACGATTTAAACTATATGAATCCTCGCAGCAAGCCGAATCGAATGATCTATAATATGACCTTGCTAGGTCAAATCAAGGATTTGACCTGATCTGAGGATAGGTCAAGGTCAAATTGGGCAAAATGCATATCATTAGAACTGCAATGACGAGAAAAATCTAATGCAGTTAAAATAAACACTCTATTTCTATTCATTACTAAGTTATTCAGTTAAAACCATTTTCCCATGTATTTCCAATGGAGAGGTCATAGCTCGTACCTGACCTTACGTCATCGATATCAAAAATACCGGAAAATATTTTAGAGAACTCAGTGGGGCCATTATGTGATATGAGTTTCAATCGGATAAGTTTACCCTGTTCCGACTTATACTGTCTTAAACTTTTTTGAGGTCAGGCTACTTGACCGGTACTGGTGATCTGACCTGAGATGACCTATTCTTAAAATTTTGACAAAAGTTGTAAAATGATGAGGTAAAAGGTATGCCAAATACGGCGGCGCTACACGACGCCGTTTTTGTGTTATCTCCGAAAAACCCGAGGGGGCGGGTACCCGCCCCCTCCTCGCAACCTTAACCCTGCGCGTGTTAAGGTTGCGAAATGTTTGTGAAGATGGGCAGGGGCGGACGCAGACCCAAGTTTGGGGAGGGGCCAAACCCATGTCTGCTGCTCCTCCTGGGGGGAAGGGGGATGGGACGTGCGATTTGGGTGCTTGACAGACCTAGTATAAGTTACCTCTCCTAGTAAATGATCGCTCTCCTGGAGGGGGGGGAGGGGTGGTAGCGAATATTTAATTGCTCTGCAGACCTAGTGTAAATACCTTTTTCCAAAAATCATCCGGCCTTTGGGGGACAAAATATAGTTTGATCCCCCTTCCAGCGCTTTGGGGGGAGCATGGCCGGAATGGCCCCCTGTGTCCGCCAATGAAGATGGAATGATGGATATCGCCCTAACTGATGCAAACAGAAAGTCATAATGTTAACACGCGCATTGACGGGGGGCGGGTACCCCCCTCGGGTTTTTCGGAGATAGTAGAAAAACGGCGGCGCGTAGCGCCGCCGTACTTGGTATACCTTTTCCCTCATCATTTTTACAACATCTGTGAAAATTTTAAGGTTAGGTCATCTCAGGTCAGGTCACCAGTACAGGTCAAGTGACCCGACCTCAAAAAAGTTTAAGATAGCATAAGTCGGAGCAGGGTGAACTTATCCGATTGAAACTCATAAAATATAATGGCCCCACCGAGTTCTCTAACATATGTTCCGGTATTTTTTATATCGATGACCTAAGGTCAGGTACGAGGCATGACCTCTCCATTGGAAATACATGGGAAAAATGGTTTTTACGGAATAACTCAGTAACGGATGGTGATAGAGCATTTATTTTAGCTGCATTAGACTCGCCGGGGCTTTGCGGTTCTAATGATATGCATTTTTTTATAATTTGACCCTGATCTGACCTCAGGTCAGGTCAAATCCTTGATTTGACCTAGCAAGGTCAAATTATATATCATTCGATTCAGCTTGCTAAGAGGATTCATGTGGTTCAAGTCGTTTTGCTCTATCTTTACTTGTTCAGATGGAATGCCCGAGAAACTGAATTTTACATGTTATCCCTATGACGGGCATGTTTTGACCTCTCGTGACCTTAAATGTGACCTGACAAAAAAATGGTTCCAATGTTTTGGATGGAGAAGTGGATGGGCAGCCCAACGCCGTTTACCGTTTTTCGCTACCTACCGTGGTTCTCGAGATCTTAGGGGGGCGGGTACCCGCCCCCGTCAATGCGAAGGTGGCTCAGACCCCCGTCAATGCGCGTGTTAACATGCACCCCACTGAGGGGCGAAATTCATCCCCCTCCTGGTTTTCCCCAGATAACGCAAAAACCAAGAGGCGCAGAGTAACGAAACTCACAGTACCTTATCCCTGATCAATTTTACGCATCTAACCAAATTTTTTAGGTCAGGTCTTGTAAGGTCAAGGAAGAACTCAAGGTCAAGCGACCCGACCTCAAAACCTAAAATCACGAGTTTGAAGCGGCGCCTTAGGAACATCTGCTAACCGATCAGTTTGAAACCTTCACAATATGGAAAAGTCCTCAGGGTCTAAAAACCTGCTATCTCGGAGTTTCGATATTGTTGATCTAAGGTGGGGTCAATTTTTTGGTCACCCCTAATAAGTATATGGTGAAAAATTGAAAGGGCTTGTTTCCAGTAAACACTGAATAGATAAAGCTGAAAATTCTCACACCGTGTATTCTTAACACGATCTTGACCATAAAGTTGAGTTTTTTACCATCTGACCTCTCAAAGTTCATGTCAGGAGCATACAGTGATTGTTTTGCCAATAACTTCCTCACTGAATTGAGATAAAGTTCTTATTGTGCTTTTGTTGTGCTTATATTGTCATGGGAGTCGATTGATATGCAACATCACCATACCAGGTCACCCTGTGACCCTGACCTAGCTCGAGGTCAAGTGATTTTCATAATTTGACCTAGCAAGGTCATATTATACATCATTCGATTTGTCACGATGAGAGAAATCCAATGATGTATAAATCATTTGCTCTAGCTTTGCTGAGTCAATATCAAGAGGTGGAAACGTCAGCTGTCCTGTTGTAAGCCTATGGAACCTTCTTTGACCTATGCTGACGTGACCTCAATATTGATCCGACATAAAAATGTTTCGTATAATTTCTCTTTGTTTCGTCAAGAGCTTTCGAATGCCGCTCGTAATTTTCCTTTAGCTTTCCTGGAAAATGAGATACGGAGGGGGAGGGCGAAATTTGCTCCCTCCAGCGGGGCACGTCATACCAGGGACCCCAGCAAGGAGGGTGCTAATAGAGGTAAAAAAATCTGCCAGCTCGTCAACGATATTGATGACAAAAGAAGACCACGACGGTGACGATAAAGACCAGGTTGTGCACACTCCAGCGTGGGAATTTGATATCCAGTCTGCTAATACACTATCTAAGATTTAAAAGGATTGGGGATCTGGAAAACAACCTCCTTTTGGTTCGAAAGCACAATATTCTTGGTAAATCAACTTTGGTTTGATATTTCGTTGGTGAAACTTACGACATATTTTCCGACCTCGGAATATTGAGCATTAGTTATAGACTTCACAACAAAATATAAGACTGTAGGTACAAAGCGGTGGAGAGTGATGGGCATGAGATACTTGATTAGGTCTAGATAAGCATCAGTCTAAGTTATAGGTAATTGTGAAATATTTGACAGGGTTTATCTGATTCCAGCTCGCAAGTTCAGCCAGGCGGAACAGCGCGGGCTCAGACTGACCAAAATGCCGTGCATAGGCAGAACATCTTCAATTGATCATAAAGTGGACCACACGGCCTGATTGGCCGGCTCCATTGGTTTGATTGGCCTGCTCCATTGGCCTGGCTGACCTTGTCAGGTACTGGTGGCTACGCCGTGCATTCATTAATTACACAATTAGAAAACAGTACCTAAATTACACAAAACGCGAGTACACAGGCCCATGATTAAAATGGTTTTGCCTGATCCTACGCATTGCATCACCACAAATATTCCGGCCAGAAGGAGCTACATTGTATGGTCAAAAAGTAACCAACACATCAAATAAGTGCTGGGCATCTATCACAGCACAGAATAACGCGAGTATACATTTCCATTGTTTCTTATTTGTGATTTATGACGCTATATTTCAATTGCCTGCCCGCCCCCATTGCAGGTATCTAACTGGACCAATAAAACGTTCTTCCTATAGGTAAATGTTGGAATGTGTTTATTCTGGCGGATTCCAAGCAACATTCCAAGGGGTGCCATCGACCTTTCAGGGGGTGCCATCGACCTGTCAGGGGCGCCTTGACCGTTTCAGGGAGCATCGAGTTTGATCAGGGAGAGGAAGAAACTGCCCTATTGCTACAAATCCGTCTGTGTGTTGATGACATCGAAAAATGTGGTATTAGGTCATTTTTTAATATCGAGGCGAAAGTCTTGGCCATTGAGGAATCCGCATATGACATCAAGCTATGCTATGATGATTGTTCCGATTGATATCGTACATAAACCACATTAAAAAAGTGCTCATTTGTACCGAGCTGATACAAGCCCAGACTTCCCAACGATGTCGAGGACAAATTTGGGGCTGCCAGGAAATTTGATGTTCCGCTGGGCACCACTTGATCATGTTCGAACGATGCGAGAGAATTTAAACGTAAAAATATGCATTACTCATTATTTATAACATACATTCTGATAACTAACATTGCTTTTTTGTCACTTACTCCTTCATTAGCCTTTCAGTAGTCTTCCTTACTCGATACACTTCCTAGGTTGCGGGAATAGTTGATATCGTTGTGCGTTAGATTTCGGAATAAATGGTCAAGTTGTGATGAGCATTAGACACAATTTCTTTCTCTCTGTGCTGTTATGCATTTGACTCGTAATAGAGTATAAGAACACAACGATCCGATATGTATTCATGCAAAATTAAACAGAATTCTGTACTCATTTTCAAGCGGGGCTTCGACAATATAGGGTCATGACCAAGGGTTCGTCTCCCGTGCAGCGGCGTCCCAAGGGTTTTTCACTGGGGGGAGACGATCTACGGCCTGCCCAAGACAGGGGACAGTGAAACTCGAAGCTGCCTCGGAGACCATTAGCAAGCCAGCAAAAATCAACGCGAAAATTGGAAACATTTGCCTAGGCCCACGTTGGTAAAGAGACGAAAAGTAAAAAACAAAACATTGACCGAGCCTGGGAGCTTGAGGGACGTCCCTCACCAGGTTTACGATTTTTTGGGGAGGTGTCCCCCCCCATTCCCCGACGCTTTGGACGTCCATGCCTCTAGGAAATTCTAGGAGGGTCCGATGTCGACGACTCAGACAGCCTCCCGTTTGATGCTATAAGCCCTTGGTAACTTCAGGAATGTGATGAACTGACATGCTCTGCCACCATGTACAGACTGTTTTCTAAATATTCAATGGCGCTGAAGGGTCCAGGGTGTTTTTTTCTAAGTTTCCTGGTTAATAATCATCGTTGCCGATTTAAGGCAACCGAACGATGATGATTATGATGATTGATTAGACAGGATACCTAAGCGTCTTATGATAGAGACCTCAGTACCCATGGGATGAAAATATACTTACTAGACAGTCTCACTGGCGGACGCAGAGGGGGGTGTGAAAGGGCCGCCCTAAAATGACGACATTTGGTCTGATTTCCTTAAAATACACTATGCTTTTACTATTTTTCCCGAGTTGTCCCCCCAAACGGTGCTCCTGCGTCCGCCCCTGGACAGTCTGTATATGAGAATATATGTTTGAAGCTGGAATCCCTTTGACTGGTATTGTTAGGCCGCTGGCTGTCGATAGAACTCCTTGGACAGGTCCCGGGGGCCCTGATGCGACGTAAAATACGAGTATACGTGAAATGAGAGAAACATTACCATCGATACGTAGTACTCTAGATTCATATTTCAGACCCCTAGCATATGTAAACGGCCCCCAGACTGACTAAGGAAGCTCCTTAAACGGTAGAGGATGCTAGAAAGCCAGCCACAGGAGATGACCTCTTGAAAATGTTAAAACTAGCCCCTGAGCTTTTTTTTAAAACCAGGCCCAGAGCATGTCAAGTAGGCCCCATCCAGTGAAGCCAGCGGCACCAGGGGGTCCCACTGAAGTTGGGTAAAGGAGGAATCCAGCATCTTCTTGTGGCACCTGGCGTGGGGTCCAAAATGCAACTCAACATGCAACAGTCTTATGTACTGATATAATTATCAAACAATGATTACAGCTATATATATATATATATATATATATATATATATATATATATATATATATATATATATATATGTGATATATGGAAGAGACTTGAGACTTTTTTAATTTACTTTATGTCTATATTTTTACAGACGTTTCGGAGTCAAAGCACCTTCGTCAGTATGAACTGTAAAATTACATCAAAAGACATTAAAACAACACACACATGAAGCACCATAAAACGAATAGACAAGACAGTTTAGCAAGAATCATTCTTGCTAAACTGTCTTGTCTATTCGTTTATGGGGCTTCATGTGAGTGTTGTTTTAATGTCTTTTGATGTAATTTTACAGTTCATACTGACGAAGGTGCTGACTTTGAATAGACTAAGACAGTTTAGCAAGAATGATTCTTGCTAAACTGTCTTGTCTATTCGTTTTATGGGGCTTCATGTGAGTGTTGTTTTAATGTCTTTTTGATGTAATTTTACAGTTCATACTGACGAAGGTGCTTTGACTCCGAATAGACAAGACAGTTTAGCAAGAATGATTCTTGCTAAACTGTCTTGTCTATTCGTTTTATGGGGCTTCCTGTGAGTGTTGTTTTAATGTCTTTTTGATGTAATTTTACAGTTCATACTGACGAAGGTGCTTTGACTCCGAATAGACAAGACAGTTTAGCAAGAATGATTCTTGCTAAACTGTCTTGTCTATTCGTTTTATGGTGCTTCATGTGTGTGTTGTTTTAATGTCTTTTTGATGTAATTTTACAGTACATACTGACGAAGGTGCTTTGACTCCGAAACGTCTGTAAAAATATAAATATAAAGTAAATTAAAAAAAGTCTCAAGTCTCTTCCATATATCATATATTATGTCAAGAACAGATCAACAATATATACATATATATAGTAAAGTCAATTATGTGACCCATCCCAATGTCAAGGTTCCCAAACTCGACGAACTCCTCAGGATCAGGGATAAGAGCCGCCCTTGAAATTTTGCCACCATGAAAATAAATCCGCAGCGACGTGCTTTTTAAATCATGTTATAATATTGCTCTGCAACGCTACAACATAGGCGGATCAAGGAGTGCTGATCGAGGGGGAGTCACATGGTCGGAGGGGGACGACATCTGGACCAGGGCCACCACTTTTGGACGACAAAATTTATCAGGTGGGCGCCAAATCCTATCGTGGGGGCGCCGATATTCGAATCCTGGGAAGAGGGGTGGGTAGCGACATTTCAGGGGGCGCCATCGATCTTTCTAAAGGTGCCGTGACCACGTAAGGGGCGCTGAGCGTCGGTGGAGGAGCAAGTGCCCCATACCCCTGGATCGCCTATGCGCTATACATATGTTTTCAAATTAAAGTCTAACTGTTTAGTCGGGCAAGAAACACATTGATAGATGACAGCATAATCGCGTCTTGTCTAGTGTATTCTATTCTACGTATAGTTAGCGCTGCGTGTCACCTGACACGAAACAATTTGTCCAGTGTCTAATTGAAACCAGACGCCTCTCCAGGAGTGATTACCGTTGGATATGACCCGAAATTGCGGTCATTTCAAGGCGCGAATGAACAGGACCGCGGCGCCACATAATGAGACATTGTCTGCAATTTATCACCAAAACTCTCCCACGTTTAGCAGCCCAAAGTAGTCTGCGTCCACCAACAACCTAGGTGAAATTCTTGTCACGTATTGCGGCGTCGCACACAGTAGATATAAAATTATGTGTGTACCTAGTGGTATTTTGCAACGATGGTTTATCCAAACTTCCGTGCCGATGCATGTAACAGGTGCAATTATCGTTCTGAGGGGTTCCGGTGTTGTTACGGATCACTCCACGCATTTGCAGGGACGATGTGATATGTAATGTGCCAGCATGGCACGGGGTTTCTTTCCGACAGCACCAGCGTGCCGGGTTTGTGGAATTTGGGGCTGTGTCCTCCTAGTCAGTGTTAAAGCCTCGGCCTTCTAAAGTAGCAGCAGACATATGGCCAGGACGCAGGAAAGTAACTTTGTATACTTTAAGGGCTGCGCCAGCACCCCGAAAGCTTAAAAACACTTCTATATTTCAATGAGCACCCCCAAATTTTCGAGATATTTAAACCGGGCCTGTCGGCCAACCGGTTCAAGATTTTGGTTAGCGGGGGTGAGGGCGGAGCGCGCCACGCCCCAACCTATCAACACAATTTTACGGTCCGGCTTGGGAAAAAACACTCCTAAACTTTTTCACCAAGTTACACCCCTGTCAGGCGGACATTATTGTCATTTAGATCCCGGTGGGCATCAGCGGCGCTCATCATGAATTTACTAAGCTCAGTAAATCCTGGATTTACTGAGCTCCCGGGCTTTAGCACGAAAGCACGAAAGGTTATATGGTGTCTTTTTTTGTCCGGGGGAGGAATATTTTTTCTCGACACATCAGCTACCAGAAAAATGTCGCCAACCCTCTCCCTGTTGGAAGGACCTCTCGGGAGCCAGATTGCTCCTTGCTCGGGAAATCTGCCGCTCCTTGGACCCAGGTCTGCAGCGTGGAAAACGAGCCGCTAACCATTCACTTCACCGTCGCGCTCCCATATGCCGTCACCAACTCTCAACCTGTTGAAAACGAATATTGAAGATCTGGAAGTACTTTTTACTATTCCTGCGCGGGAATTTAAACCGGGCTAGTAGCGTCGAAATCGAACGCGTCGCCACTGTGCCACTGCCTGGTTTGATGTCTCCAAGATAGTGTCTGTAATTAATAAATAATACAATAATATAATATTGTAATATCTAATTATACTATATACAATTTTATTATTATATTGCAATAATAAAATATAATAATACCAGCAATCTTGCTCTTGAATAATTCTAATTTGTTTCAGAGGTGACGGTGTGCAAAGGAATTGATAGAGACTGCGAGAGTGATAGCCACAGACTCGTGAGAGAGAGAGAGAGAGAGAGAGAGAGAGAGAGAGAGAGAGAGAGAGAGAGAGAGAGAGAGAGAGAGAGAGAGAGAGACAGAGAGAGAGAGAGAGTTAAGTTTAGGGTTAGATCAGGGACCGGAGACCATCAAAACACATTATGGGCACGGCTGAAACCCCGGTAAATCGTTGAAAAGGTGTTATGGTCGGGCCCATATCATTGCATGTCCAATATTGATCACATTAACGCAGCATAGGTCCATTTCTCTCCTGATTTTCTCTGCTATTGCGGTAAGAGATGCAGACAAAGACCATCGGCCCTCCCTCCCCTTCCCTGCTGGAGTCGCCTCTGGTTCGCCTATGCCGTAGGCGCCTGGTGCGTCCCAGAGGAACCTCTAATGATGGATGGGGGCGCAGGTAAACACACAGTCGGGCCTCACTGCCTGTGTGATCATGTAGTGATTGAAGGCTGTGCTCAGGCGGACGCACAATTGCGGTGAGTATCCGACATTCCTGGTCTCAGAAGCTAGGCGCATTGTTTTAAGGTTTAAAGCATTGTATAGGTCAGTTCACCTCGCGTTTTTCCGAAGGTCGTCTCTTGAGTTTTGATTCTCTCTCTCTCTCTCTCTCGCTCACTCACTCACTCACTCACTCACTCACTCACTCACTCACTCACTCACTCTCTCTCTCTCTCTCCCACACACACACACACACACACACACACACACACACACACACACACACACACACACACACACACACACACACACACACACACACACACACACACACACACACACACACACACACACACACACACACACACACACACACACACACACACACACACACACACACACACACACACACACACACACACACACACACACACACACACACACACACACACACACACTCACTCACACACACACACACACACACACACACACACACACACACACACACACACACACACACGCACGCACAGTTTTCTCTTCCTCTCTCCCTGCCTCCCAAAAGGGAGACCCGGGTCGTGACCTCACATGTCTTGGCCATCGTTTGCGACGCTAAGCAAACGCCGCTGTCGTGAACCCTCCGTGGAAAGCTTTCCTCTTATTTGGACCAACAGGCTTACAATCGAAGTAGAGCTAATTCCAGTAAGTTCTTGCGTGTGAGTCAGTAATTTTGCAGTCCGTGTGACCTTTGAACAGCCTTAGATACAAAAACATCCTGTGCATAAAACTGAGCTGAAGCTCACCGCCCAAAAGCCCTCCCCAGAAGTGCTGTTGATTAACCTCACCGGCTTGAGACCCGCGTTCTCCCTCCGTTAGCTACTTTGTGAGTCAGTGATTGAATTGGCTCATATTTCCATGTCGAGCTGGGAGGGAGGTGCAGGCAGCACCGATCTGTCCGCGTGACTAAACACTAGGTACCGCCTCCTGTCAGGAGATCACGAAAACTCCAACGGTACCGCACCGCTCGCGATACAACGCCAGCGGTGGGGAGACCGGTTTGTTGGAGAACAGAGGGTCAGGAATTCATTAGGACTATGTGGATCTATCCCTCGAACAACAAAAACAGCTACTCTAGAGAGGAAAATGACTTAGAATAACTGTTTCATCCAAGCCATCAAAAGCTCCGGGGGGGTTCAATTGGAACATTTTTTGGAGCCATCATTTACAGTGAAGAGCAAAGGCTCCCTCCTGGATGAAGGTAAAAGAGTTCCGATGCCGTGACCCGGATTCGAACCGGGGTTATCGCGGCCACAACGCGAGGTCCTAACCACTAGACTATCACGGCTCCGTGAGCAGGGTGACTTTGGAATGAAATACGGCACTTTTAACTTGGGACCGGGAGGTATACGAAATCAAAATCTTCACCATGCCGTGACCCAGATTTATACCGGGGTTATCGCGGCGACAACGCGAGGTCCTAACCACTAGGCTATCACGGCGCCATTAGAAGAGGGACTTTGGAATGAAATACGGCACTTTAAAGAGAATGTGGCACCTTTATAACGTGATTCTAACTGAGATAGACAATTTGTTATGCAACTCGGAAAACCCGGTACTCAATATATCATTTGTCGTGGAACTCGATATTTCCGTAGAAAAAGCTAAAACCTACCCGCAATGTACCTCTCATGTACCCTTAGTAGCAGCCCACAGTTGTCATGGCTGTTGGTGTGACGACATATGCTGACGTCACGGTGAGTATCAGCCAATTGAAGCCCTTGAAACGTTTTGAATATGGTTGTGGTTGCCAAATCACGACATCATCCACAGGCAGAAATTTTATTTATTTCTCTAGAGGAGCATTTTAAAAATAAAAATATTGAGCCTATTGTACATTTTCAGAGAAATGATGGATGCTTCCATGATTTTTGGCTAAAAGTACCCCTAATTACAATGAAGTCCAGGATTTCACCAAGGTGCCACATTCCCTTTAAACATGGGACCGGGAGGTATGCAAGGTCAAAATCTCCGCAATGCCGTGACCCGGATTCGAACCGGGGTTATCGCGGCCACAACGCGAGGTCCTAACCACTAGACTATCACGGCGCCGTGCGTCGAGGCGCTTTGGCATGAAATACGGCTATTTTTAACATGGGACCGGGAGATTAAACGAAATCAAAACCACCTGACTTGCCGTGACCCGGATTCGAACCGGGGTTATCGCGGCCACAACGCGAGGTCCTAACCACTAGACTATCACGGCTTGGAGGAAATGCGCGTTGCGGGCCTCTCTGCCAGGAATGTTTACTCTGGAACTAACCGAAGTGTATCACTTGAACTCACCTTTTTGCCACCATGAACTTAAAATACCTTGTCGGCAGGAAGAAAAACACAAACAAAACATAAACTTGATAGTGTAGAAGCACCTTATAGAATCATTTATCGGATTGGGCTGACTTAAGGGACATAAGGTGGGTCGTCACCTCTGCAGCTCAGGAGGATCTGTTCAGGGTGGATCCAGGACTTTATTTCGGGGAGGGGGGGCGTCTCGGGCCTCCCAGGAATTACTTCGAACAGCCTCCGGCTATGTAGTTACTAAAGGCACTCTGACATTGTGGGGGAGGGGTGGAACCCTAATTACCTCCCCCTTGTATCCAAGATTACTGTACAAAAAGCTGACCCATGAAGGGAAATCCCGTCGTCTACGCCACACAGCGATATGGCAGCGACACGGCTGCCATATCTAACGCATAATGTGAATGGGGTCTGCAGAGCTAACTTTAGACACGTATTTTCAATTAATTGTATATATTTGCGCTTGATAGGGTCGATTCCGGGAATGAATTAAAAGTACAATTATTATTAAGAGATTGGTCCGAAGGTATACTGTGCCTGTAAAATAGTTTTGAATTTGATTATTTTTTAACATGGGACCTTATCGGTAAAGGAAATTTGTATTGTCAGCGTGACGTCACTGTAAAGGCGGCTACAGGCTGGTGGTTGGAGGCGGTCTTCTATCCGCCACTGAATCCATTCCCTAATGTTCATCGGGAAATTATCGGATATAGGGCACATTGGGGCAAATTTTCAAAATGTTATGGAAGAATAAACTGAGGGGATTTAACACTTCATCCGAGTTTGATAAGTTATTTTAGTTTAACAGAATATTTTTCTGTTGACAGGAAGTATAATGCTTGTCGTACAATCCAGAGTATCACCGCGGACGGGTGACGATGGTCTTGTTTAGTAAACATCGAATCTCATAGCAAAGCAGTTGTGAGTAGCACATGCTGAGAGCACGCAAAATCTTCACCATGCCGTAACCCGGATTCGAACCGGGGTTATCGCGGCCACAACGCGAGGTCCTAACCACTAGA